>JAOBRG010063004.1:0-21387 GCA_027574985.1 Umimayanthus nakama | reverse complement strand
TGTTCTAAAAGAAATGGTCCATGCTTTAGCTGTGCATCTATCGAGTTATGGATGCACTTGGGAAGTTGGTAGAGCACCCGAGAAGCTAGAGAAGCACTCGGCTTCGCTCCGTGCCACTGAAACGCTTCTCTCGTGCTCTTCCAACTTTCCGCGTGCATCCATAACTCGATAGACGCACGCCAAACATGGACCATTTGTTAATTGGAAAAGTCTGCTCTCTGTTATATATATGGTAAGTTGCGTTTTTCAAATTGTATTATGTAAGAAAAAGAAAAACTTCTACAAAAAGAAACTTTGGGAAAGAAGAAAACAACGTAAAGCAATACAGCCAAATCTTGCATGTCTCTCTAAAGTATCAAATCTTTCTTTATAACAACGAGTTTTTAGATAGTGGACGATCGAGATGCGAATCAATGACTGGGTAAAAAAAAAATTCGAATCCTAATTTCTACCGGCTCGAGTTTCTAGTCATTTTGGGAGAAACTTTTCTGTGCTAAAGTTGTCATTTCCATATTTGAACAAAGTACAGGATAGAGGATTTGTACTGAGTAGACAGCAAACCACATCAACAAGAACTCAGTATCCAGTGTTTGGTATTAATTAAACCAACATAAATACTGTGAGAGTCCACTACCCTTCCATCTAAAAATACGGCCGTACGTGATCTTGCTATGACAAAGCACACAGAAAACTATACGTACTTGTTTACCTAGCAAACGTACGGCGTAACAAACTGAAACTTACCAGCAACAAGGCTAACATTATTAATGAGTTCATCTTCAGGGAATTCGCCGAAAAGCGACGGCTTCACCTTCTGTTTCACTATCTTGCGATCCCTGTCATGGACTTCAATCTCCAGGGGTGGGCCATGCAGATATTCAGCCAGGCTGTCCTTGTCCATGTTCCCTAGCAACACAACATTCCTGTCCTGCCAGTATACTTCCCGTCCGTGGTCGCGCCCTGCACTATTGTGCCAAGGCTGTTTGAAGAACTGGTAACCAATGGTTACGGGCTTGCACCTAACGAAGTCAGTTGACGGTTGTAAGTATAACTCGAGCTTTGAAAGGCGGACAAGATTTTGTTGAGAACACAGAAAGCGACGAAAACGACACGAGGAACATAAGTATACACGCTTTTTATAAGAACAAACTTTATAAGAACACCAAGGCTTAGATTTGACCGAAAAATAAGAACTTAGAACAATCACCAGGCTTAAATTTTGGTCAGACAAATCTGAGAAACTTATTTAATCCATGTGCACAGACCGAGACGATGCACGTATACAAAGACTTGTTAAGATCAGCTGGCTGGAAGAGTGATAAGCAAGCTCGTGACGTTTGTGGACGTTGTATTGGCAATTCGAGTTTTCGCATATCGCTGGATGAAACTATAGCAAAAACGTATTCCTCAGCGCCCTTTTTATCATTATAGGCAATAAACCTATTGTTTGGAAATATCAAAAATTAAGAACAATTTAAAAACAATTTGAGGCTGAATTCGAAATCGCCTAAAAATTAAGAACACCCCAGCCTCAGCCGAAGGTTACTGGTTCTTACAGAAAGGAGGGGGGTAGAAGCGAGAAAGTTAAGAATCGAGAAGTAGGCTAAAATAGTTGGCCTACGATAATGGTTATGAAAGATACTGATTTCAAAAAACACCAAACATGGCTATGTAATCACAAACTTTGTGCAACTGACAGCGTAGGCAGACCAGCAGGTACTGTAGTTACTTACTTCTCTCGTAGCTGTCGATAAGATAAGGGAGTACAAGGCATCGAGGACACTGAGCAGACTTTTATAACCATCGGATTTAGCATTCTTTTCTGAACTGTTGACAACAGATGATCGTCAAGGGAAACAGTCAACAACAGATCTTCAATCTTTCCCTCCGACTTCTCCGTCTTGTTAGTTATACCCTTGATATCAGCGAACAGGTTAGACATCTTGATTTCGAGTGATGCCACGCCATTTACACGGGCGAGCTGCGCAGCCGCAACTGCCTCCTTCGACTGCTTGTTCGCCAGTGATTTCTTGCTTCCTATAAGCAAATAGAATAAATCTAAAACTAAAGCAAGTTTTGAGATTTAGCTTTAATTATCAATCAAAATAAGACATTCTAAGGAACTTGCAACAACACAACTTTTCTAGTTTAAAAAGCAAGAAAAGATCGGCTAGGAGCGGAAGAGCTAGTTAAGTGATTTAATTACTGAATGATGCAAGGAAGGGTGATATCAAGAAAAGGAGAAAGTTTAAAAATAGAAAAAAGGTTCCGTTTCTACATCTTTCACGCAAACATTGCAGCTAAGGACGCAACAGCTACGTTAGAAACTTTGATTAATTGGAAAATGATGCGAAAAGATATATGTAAATTTTGCAAGATCGTTGTGTTGAGAATTTAAACGAAAGGTATTAGTGTCTTCACAATCTGCTTCAATCCTTTATTTCATTTTGAGTATTTCCAAAGTTTAGTATTCATATCAAAACTACATATACTTTACTACCATCATCTCGAATTTGGAAGAGTTATCTGATTGTTTTTTATGCTTTTGAGACGCCTTTGAGAAGTGAGGTCGACCTCGAGTGAAGGAGTCCAAAGTGAGAATTCTTTTGCAGGTATCAGTTTGCTTCTTCTGGAAGGAGAAGGATACTTGAGGATTCTCAAAGGACTCTTTCTTTTAGCAATTCCCAACTGCAACAAAATGGCGACCTCTGAGACCCATACTGCTTTGCGCGCGTGGGTGGTTGGGACACTTTAAGATAGCAGCAGCTAAAGTGGACAGCAAAAAAAGAGGGTGATGCTCGATATACCAAGTGAGGTGCCATTCTTCACTGTTTTAAAGTGATAGCACATTGTTGCGTTCCTTGTGATGCAACTCAGGGCTCATTGTCACTTGGTATATCGAACATAACCCAAAAAAGAGAAGGAATCACAAGAATAAAACGAGTCTTCGACATGAGTTTAGAAAGTTAACGTACACAAGATTAAAACAAATAAGAAGACTGCGGTTATGCAGGTTATTGATACTAGGGTAGTAGAGAGGGACAAATAGGCCTTGAGAGACCAGTACTCACGAGCTGTTGGCCCCGTGCCCTGCTCTTTTTGCTTCTCAGCTGCCACCGAATCGGTTCTCTTGATTCTCTTACGAGTTGCTCCATCAACCTCGTTCAACCTGGACTGACGACTGGTTGCCTCTGCAGCACGGACGTGCTCCTCGCTCATTGGTGGAGAGACTCCTGCCAGGTCTGCAATTCTGCTGAATTGCAACCTTTGCTGCTCGTCGACTCGCACTTGAACCTTGACCAGACTTTGCAGTCCAGCGGTGGTGGGCGTGGGGGCCACAGACAGTGACGCAGAGCGGAAGGTCTGCAAATAAAAATAAGCAACCAATGTTTGATTTGAGCCCGTTTGATGAATAGTTAATCACAGTAATTGTTTCATTATTCCAGTGTTCCTCGAGTTAACGTGTTCAGTAACCGAAAACCAGGTCATGGCAGGTAAGGTTATTTTTATAGAGATACTATATGGAGTCAATCTTATTTCAATACTCAGGTTACAATTATTGGGTCAAAAAACTCAAACAACTTGCAAAGATCATTTTACGTTGGGTGTACGTTAGATAATCCATGCACGGAGGAAACAAAGCCGTGCCATGTTCCCAAGTTACTATACAATATACAGGCACGGATCTTGCCCCTTTGTTTGCATGTCCGATCAATAGTTCAAAGGACTTTATTATCTGGCTGACTGATGTCGCGTGCTGTGATTGGTCAATTAGAGGTCCGTAAGCAGCCGTACGGACTGCTAGCTAACGGTCCGGAATAATCAACAAAGCCAAATGATAAACATCTTATAAGCGTCGTTTGGTCGGTCCGTATAAAAAGTTATGGATCCTCGTTTTTTTTCTTTCTTGGATGGAAAAAACTCGGCCTATAACTTGCCGTACAGACCGAGCAAACGAGGCTAATAAGAGGTATATATTGAGTATTTTATGTTTTGGAAGGTCTAATGTTCTAGCTAGCTGTTGTTCAGAGAAGAAAAAGCTAGATTACAGTTGCGTTAGTGAGCCAATATTACGTCTTATTACGCTGTCTATATCTAAATCTTGGAAAAAAGTGAATATTTAACTGATGTTTAATGTCTTTGCAAACATGCCAACCCCCGCTCGGGCCTGTTTTGGCTGCATCGTCAGCGTTCTGTTCTAAATTCATTTGTTAGGATCACTGAAACGTCTTTTCCTGTCTTACATGAAACCTAGCTAGCAACCAGAAGTGCTTTCTGGCATGAAACAATAAATGACTGTACTGTTAGTGACTGTTGAAAAACAACATCAAAGACATTGGTTGAAATAGGTAGATCAACTTACAGAAGGCGCAGTGATTGCTCTGTTGTCTTGTGAATCAAGTTGATTGCCACCTCTGCTCTCAAGCAGCCCTGGTGCTGTTTTGGACAGCCGTCTGTCATCAAGATCATCTATATTTATATGTTACAAGGTTCATGAGTGATTACTTTGCTGGAAATGAATGCATGTTTTACAATGGAGATGATATCTTTGTGTGAAATAGAAGGTCTGAAAGGAGTTCAAACTGATTACTGAAAATATCTAAAAACTTTAACTGATGGCTGACAATTGGTATGAAAAAAGTAACTGTTTATTGAGAACTGGGTATCCCCATTGCAAAGCTTGCTTTAATTTACTTTAAATACTGTGATTATATTTTGAACACAGGCTGAGTACTCAACTTCCTCCACTCATCAACTTCTTGTCTAATTTTCTATTGAGTTAGCTTCCAAATAAATGAGCTGGTTGATTTTACCTGGTTTAACCAATGATGGTTTGGGCTGCATCTGGTTATATGACATTGATTGTTTCATCACCAGTTGCTGGACTGCAACATCATCTGACTCGTCATCAGCCCCCCTGGACATAGGGAGTCTGAAGGCCTTGGGCCTGTCAAACCTTGCACGAGGAGATACTCGATCCTTTGTGTCCCAAACCTTCAGTGCCAAGGTGTGACCGAACAGCCTCAACAGCATGTCTTTTGTTACCGTTGTAGTGTGGCTACCAGTAGAAGTTTTAACATTTAAAAATTAGATTCTCATAATATTGGGTTGCAGCTGTTCTGAGCCCCTTTGTTCAAGAAATGTCCCTTTTAATCCGTTCTTCATGTATGACAGAGTGTGGAAAATTCCTGGGGGGACTCCCATTCTAAGAGGGGTTGGGATGCTCATCAAACCTATTAGGGGTTAAAATCCTTGGTTTTGCTACTTAGGGTGTTCAAAGAAAAATACTTACATTTGCATACAATAAAGCTAGTACCTTTTAGGGGTGCCACAGTCAATCGAAATAGGCACTTCATATAACTTCTATATAAAGCTTTTACAAGGTTTCATCTTTATTGCTATTAAACTCATTGAAACTAATTCTTTGCTTCTATTTTTCTGATTGGTATGATTAGGGATTCAACTCAGCTTAAGCCGCACCCAAATTGGTACCTTTTGGGGGTTCAGTTGAAATTTCCTGACAAGCATCCCCACCTAGGGGAAAGGTATTCATGGGATCTGAGATTTGACTAAAAACAGTGTGGAATTCGGGATTCGACTGCTTGCAGGAAGTAAAATTTACCAAAATTGAACTTGAGATAATGAATAGCTATAAAAAAATAAAGTGGGACGTGAGATTTTCATAAAAACAGATCAGAAAAGTTTGATCAGATCAATCTCTAGTCAGTCACACATTACTATTTCCATATAAGTAATGGCAAATGGTGAATCCGAGACTTGCCAAATCAGCATTTTAAAATCCGAGCCTGAAACGAAGTGTTTTGAATTGATAGAAAAGCAAACAATCTGAGACTCCGAAACACATTAGTAGGTTGTGCGAAATTACAAAACTTGGGTAGAAATTGCTGAGACTTCTCATTTTTCAGAGGACTATTCACCACCCCTTATATTTAATGTGAACTGAATGTGTTGATTTTACAACAAAGCCTTCTGTTAGCTACCTGTGAGTCCATGCCACCCATGTCTTGTCTCCATCTCTCCATGTTTTCATAACTTTTGAATCACTCTCTGTGTAAATCTTTGCTGCAACACCATACGTCACAACGTCAGTCTTTATAACATCAGCATCATCAGGGAGCAGCTTGTACTCCAGATGATAATAATTCTGTGGTTTAGGTGCCTCATAAACTCGGCGCCGCCCCTTGAATCCACCAAGCCCTTTGTTGTTCGGTTTGGGGTCACTTTCTGAATCTAAGAAAAAAATACAATAATTATGGGAGTTTCTACAGGATCCCAGCTGAGAGAGACATGTATTCCAGCAAATGCTTATTGATATGATCATTATGATGTTGTTATTGCTATAACCGTTTTATGGCTCATTTTTCCCCTGACTGGATAATTTTAATACCTGGGAAACAATCATCAATTGGCAGCCTATCCTGGTCCAATCTATTTTTGGAACAATAGCTTAACTCATTTTCAAAATAAAGACCATTGATTGTGACAGTTTAGTCCAGCAGTAACTATTCTGCCAGAACAATTGACCTAAATCACACCTTTTAGGCAATTCCTTCCAAAATGTAAGCACCATACAGAAATAAACAGTTTAACTTACCGGATAATAGCTTATAAAATGCATTCTTTCTGTTTCTTTAGATAGCGCAGGAAATCGTGCACATAAAATAAACTTGTTTACATATCGTCAGAGCACATGAGAATTTTTTCTTAATCTATTGACAATTTATAGCAATATAAATTATAATCTTTTCAGTATAAGTTAAAAAACGTGTTGTTATTATTACGTTGATACCATCACAAAATTATTTACCTGTGGGAAAAGCCATGGCAATGGTCACAGTAAAAGTGACTTTATGATCTCCATTTGTGCTGATTTTTCTCTGTTTTTCAACAACCATGTTTGATGTTGCAATTTCAATTTGCGGCAGAAATGGCAATTTAAAATATGCAATCCATACGAGACACCTTCGTGACAATCCTTTGAACAGAACTACCTGTCCTCCACAACACGATCTAAAACGACCACAATTTCTTCTTCAATCTTTGTTTATCCACCTCACTGTGAGTATGGTTTCATGTTGAATGAAGCGATTCATTTCCACGCTAGTTTCTACTTCCCGTGACTTTGTAATTGTGTTGATTTTCACACTGAGGGAAAACTCAAAAGTCAAACAAGTTAACACACTGCAAGCAATACAGTTGACGAAATATTTACGACCGGTTTAAAGTTCCTTCCTCTGACATCGTTTTCTTTTGCAACAGTGACTGCAGTCTTGTGTAATAACGATTTAGATTTCTTTAAGCTTGTAATACACAGAATCTCCGCTTCGTTTGTTTCCACACAGCTTTAGCTTGTTGCCTAGCAAAACAAAAAATTAATTTATGCAAGCGTCACTGGTCAGCGGACTGGTAACAACACGAGCCTGCGTGCTTTCTGCTCAGCGGACCAAAAATGTTTTTCCGCGGGAAAGATACAAATTGTTTGCAGGCGACTTCGATTTTCATCCAATTTTCTGGTTTTCCTTATCGGATTTCGCTTCTATTGCCCCTATTTTGGTTCCACGATGGAAGGTAAGTTTTTTAGTGAATTATTGCAGAAATCGATGCTAAGACTTTGTTCAAGTTTGACGTGTGCTGCACAGATTTCAGTTTCACGAGTTGTGTTTTTATCACAACAATTGTCGGGAGTACCGCCGTTGTTGATTCAGAAAAACTATGTCACAATTCAACATTTCATGAAGTAATAAAGCAGCTTAATCAAAGGTCTGTAGTAGCTGTTTGTAAATCACAGCCATCGGCATACTACTATTAGCCTATGAGTTCTAGTATTAACTTACAATGTGAGAAGTCAGAAAAGGACTGGGTCTTTTTACCCTTTACATGCATGTGTCAACGGTATCCCCGAGGGGGGGGGGGGAGGGGGGGAAGGAGGGGGACCGGGCATACCTAGGGCAATGTGGGGACTTTGAGATAAAATACTTCCCCATGTAGTGGGGTGAATATGGGGAACCTTGGAGACAGGGGTAAGAATTTTTTTCTAATCAGAGACGCCAGAACACAAGAGACTGAAAGAAAATAGAATAAAAAACAAATAAATAAATAAATAACTTATTTACCTCTCAAAGTATTTAGCCATGGGACTTATTGGGAAGATGGCACAGATCTCCTTGTTAAGGCTGATGTTTTGGAGGGAAGAAAACTGGAGAAACCGGACAAAAACCCCTCAAATTAAGTCAGATTGAGATCAGCCAAGTCTCGGCCCACATGCAAATCCAAGGGTTCAAACGCAGGTCTGTAAAGATGGGAGACACAAGTGCTAACCACTCGACCAGCCTGACTTCCCTAAATCATAATTTAGTCTAATTTATATTTTCCTTATAAGGTTTTTCTCTAAAAGTAATAAGTCTTTTTTTCAATAGTTCTGATGTGCAGTGATACATCTACATGTATGTATCATTCTTCATGTAGTTGCACAGTCACAGGTTGCAATTCTTAACATTTTTAATGGTAAGGGAGGAATGTATTGACTAGTTAGGTACTTTAGCTTATTTTGAGGTTTGTAAGTTTTGTTTTCAAAATAGAAGATGGTTTGGAGATCCTGGCATCACTGCTGAATGATGAATCAGATTTTATGGTTGATGACATGAAAGTGCCTGGGTTGGAACAAGATTCCTCATTGGAGGGTTCCTCAGGTATTGCATCCATAGCAGACTTGCCAGGCAATGAGTGCAACATTGAGAGCTCCCTTACTCAACAAAATAATTCTGTTGAAAGTGATATCACAGAGAGTAGCCAAGATGAAAGCTTTGATGAAATGAAGGGTAAGTGCTAAAAGTCTGGTTTGAGATTGCAGTAAAGTGGCTTTATTTGTTCCCAGAACTTCACTCAAGGGTAACTGCATTGTCAACCAAAACTTAATGACTTATGGTATTTTATAATTATTATTATTGCTGTTGATTGATATTATTAATATTATTGTTGTTGTTGTCGTTATTACTCTTATTCTTTTTCTTATTGTTGTTGTTGTTGTTGTTGTTTTTATTATTAGTAGTAGTAGTAGTAGTAGTAGTAGTAGTAGTATTGGTATTATTGGAGTGTGTTTTATAAAGCAGATGCAGCTATAAGAACTAGCTTTTTTCTGAACTGACAGAGAAAATGAAAAGAATGGAAGAACAGATCAAGCTGCTTCAACAAACAATTGCAGCCACAAAAGGTGAATGACTTTTTTCTATTATATGTTTTTTTTTTGCATTTACAGTACCATACCTGTAACTATGGTATAAATTATGACTGAGTTCTGACATTATTCTCTTTGATGTAAAACATGGAAATCACTCAAATAGACAATCATGCACAGAAACTAATTTTTGAACACAACAAGAAAATTATTATAAAGCTGATAGTAGTGTAGTGTGGTAGTGGATTCTAACTGCTGAGTGATATAGAAGCAGGCCTAATCCACACGGTAACACACCCTAGATACCCTGTCGGCCGACTGATGTCTGCATGTTGGAGTATGATACAGTGCAGATTCTATAACAGGGAGAAAGGGGTAAAGGGTAGCAGGGAAGAGGCTAATGACTAAAAGCAGTAGGGAAAGGGCAAAGCAAAATCCTTTTAACAATAAAATTTTGTTCAACATCAATTTTAATAACTATAAATAAAAAAGAAAAATCTAGTTTAATAGATAAATCTAACTATGGTTTTAAAATATTATCTACACTGTGCACTTAATGTAATTTGTACCATTTCAAGAAAAATTGTTAGCACTCATTTGAAAAATAGTGAACTGGTACAAAAACAAATTGCAGTAAAGGAAAAATTGAACCACAACATGTATACCAGAGCCAGCAGGTGTGCAACACAGTACAATTAAGTATTGTTGAACATAACACGAAGCTTGTTAATATTATCACAGGTTAATTAATGCTCTAACTTTCAATTTGAAGCACCTACGCTTGATAACGAGTCATCTTGTACCGAGGCTATTTATAAACACAAGAATGAACCAAGCTTAAAAGTTATGCATAAAACGGATGCAAGCACCACTTCTGTTAACTCCAAACCACAAGCAGCGAAGCCCAGTGCTTACAGCCCGCCAGCTCTGAAACAGTCCGACAGCACTACATACTTTGGTGAAGCTTCAGAGAAGAAAAGGATTGCTCATACTCCAAAACAACCCATGGTCAAACCAACTGAAGGTTTGTCCATTTCTTTAAGATATTTTATGCTTCTCTCCTTGACAACTAGAAACACAGTATAAGTGTTAACAAGAATGACAAAGATTGAATAGATTATTTTGAAATACTTTTTGCAGCATCAAGTAGTAAAGGGTCTGTCAAGAGAAAAGCTGAGAAAGAAGATGGACCAGTGAGTAAGGCATCAAAAGTCAGAGCTGATGATGGGAATTACGTGACTGAGAAGTTCTCAGGATTACGAATTATGTGAGTAGAACACACAGATACATGTAGGTGTAAGGTTTTAAAACCTGTGCACTTGTTGAAGTTCTGGTGAAGCCACACTGTGACTTGTTAATCATGAAATGTTGTAACAATTTTTCTGAATAATATTAATTGAATCCCCATTAATAGTAAATATTATTTTCATCCTTACCAGCTCACCTCTAGTGTCATCAGCAGTGATGGAAAAAAGAATGGAAGGTCGTAAGTTTGTTAAAATTTCACAGATCCAAAACAAGACAACAAAAGGTGCTGACATTGATGGAGACTGGGTGACAATGGGTGTGATTGTTAACAAAATGCCACCCAGAACAAGCGCAAATGTGAGTGACACAAGACAATCCCATTCATAAGTCAATACCAGTTTAGTTAGTTACCTTTTGGAAAGTACAAGTCTAATATTTGGGAAAACTTATAAAAAAGCAACAATTTCAAATTCGCAAAGCTTTGTACATGTACTCCAAGTTGTGACTTTGTAGCCGTGCAAACAAGATTGTTTAGCATTTAGAATAATGTTACAGGTGAACAAATCATGACTTGTGTCACATTAGCACTGCAACCAAAGGAAAATGTGTTTACCATGAATGCTGAGGTTACTGGTACATGCATAAGTTAGAGTGTTTTGCAAGAATGCAATGATTATATGTACAGTTATTTAGATATATTTTGCTTCAGACCAAATGACATTGCAGCAACCACTTTGTTAAGTGGATTACTGTAACTCAGGACTGCATGAGTTAAAATTTCTAAAAGAATAGGCATGTTGCAGCTTGAGTGATATGGCTTTACTAGAACTGTAAGTGGGTGAGTTTGTTTCAGTTATAGTGTACTTGTATGTAATATCCAATACCATGTGTAGAAAAGTATATTTTTACTTGCCTGTGTGTGCAGGGTAACACCTATGGCATATGGAAGCTGTCGGACCTGGGAGCCAGCACGGCAGGCCATACTGTGGCTCTGTTCCTGTTTGGCGATGTGTACAAGCAGCACTGGAAGACAAGTGAAGGAACCCTCGTGGCACTTCTCAATCCTTCAATCATGCCAAGCAGAGAGGTTGGTTGTTATGCTTTTATAAAATGGTTGCAAGCATCTTAACTCTGATGGTTTGCAGAATCTGAAAGGAGGATGTTAATTAGGTAAAACAAGGCAGTGTTGAATGTTTCTCTTATTTTTGATTGCCCTGCCGTAAGCCTCTGGAGTGTTTGTGCTGCAGTTTAGCCACAAGAGCTTATTCGTATAATTCTCATACAAAAGATGAATTAAAGCTTGAACTTTTTCGCGCGTTTTTTGTATGGCATGAGCGTGCATCTAAAGGCCCATGCAAACGGACGTAACATTGTTGGTCAACAAAACGCGACATTTTTGGGCCCAACATATTGCATCCGTTTGCAAGCAACCACAACAACGTTGGCACTTGTTGGCACTTGTTGGCACTTTATGCATATAGCTTAAAACCGGTCAAACTTTTAGGCCCATGCAAACGGACGCAAAATTGTTGGCCAAAAACCCCCAACAACATGCATCAATGTTGTGACTTGTTGCGCCCGTTTGCATAGGCCTTAGTTCTAGGTAGACGCACGCCCGTGCGTCTGGTGCGTCTATCAAAGCGCTCAGCAGTTTTATCAGTTAACGTTTAAAGTGGCAACATTCTTAAAGACATGATCCATGTTTTGGCTGTGCATCTATCAAGTTATTAATGCACTTGGGAAGTTGGAAAAACATTCGAGAAGCTAGAGAAGCACTCGGCTTCGCCTCATATGCCACTCAAACGCTTCTCTTCCCGCGTGCATTCATTACCCAATAGACCCGCGCCAAGCATGGACTTAAGTAAAAATCGCTGTTATTAAACCAACCTTTTAAGATCCTAAAATTACCCTAGATATACAGTATAACCTCTTGGACTTCATGAATGAGAACCTCGGAACTTTCTCCACACACTAACACAGTGTAGGATTTTCTATGAGTGTAGCTGATTGAAGCCTCGTATGTAGATTACTGTTGCAGCTCGTCAAACAAATGTACATGCAATCTTGATGCATGCATATTTACACTGCAAATGTTTTTATTATTTTAACTACAATGAAAGATTATAAGTTATGTAGTTTTAGACAGTACAAATCACAGGTAGTTTTACATGTATATAAAGTATAAAAACTGAAGATTATTTGTCTGTGGTAGAAATTCTCACAGAATATCGCAATCAATCTCGATAATCCAAAAAAGATGATGTTGATGGGGACTGCAAAGGATTATGGTCATTGTAAAGGAACAAAGAAATCTGATGGACAGCCCTGTAGCAGTGTAATAAATAGGTAAGTTCCCCCCCCCGTCTACACATGTACGTGGTCAAAACTAACCCGCCTTTAGATACAATGTTGAAGACCCCGGGGTGACAGGGTTACCCGCCTCGGTGGGGTACCCCACTTTTCATGTAAACGTGAAAAAGAGACTTTATATGACTAGGCAGGTAACCTCACTTCGCCGGGTTCCCCCACCTACCTGGGGTCCCCCACCGCCATGTAAACAGGCCCTTACACTTGATCGTTTTCGGCGTTGAGGTGTGGACGGTACCGTATCCGGAACAAAACAGTATTGTATCGATTGAAAGCGGTGGTGAGAAACACGAATAAATATGCTAACATTCCTCTTATTGAATACAACTCCAACAACTAATGACTAGAGAATGTTTGTGCCCAGGTTCCACGGAGAGTATTGCGAGTACCACGTTCAAGCAGCGTACAAGAAGATGAAGTCCAAGAGAATGGAGTGTCAGTCAGGGTAGGTCCATTACCGCCCTTTGCTTTCCATTAACTGTTCGTCAAAGTATATCCCTCTATATAAAAGGTTGTGCAGTGTCGAAGGTCTTTTGTGATTTTGGCTATCTTGACTGTATCATTGTAGCTAAGGCACGTTACCAAATATTTGTTCTAACAATGAAGGTATAGGATTTTTTTACACTCTCCCTTAACCCTAACAATCAGGCTGCTAGGAAAATGATCCTTAGAAACTTCAATATTGTAAAATTTATTCTTAAACAGTACCGCCCATCCGTCACTCATCTCTAGTAAATGTAACAGAAATTTACAAAATTCACCTGTTAGAAATACTTTTCATTCAATCCTAGAACCAGATACTTCTAAACAAATCATGGTTTCGTACAATCCTTCAAAAGGATGTTTATTTTCCAACTGAGCGATTATCTGGATGAAGAGATGAAACAATTTGTTGTAGTTTACAATATAGTGCTGAGGGGTTGGCGCAGTGATTAAGATCTCTACTTCCCGACCCCGAGGTCCCCAGTTCGATTCCCGGCCTGGTCGAGGGTAGAATATTTGGGTGACCTTCTTTCCCGCTAAAAATCACTCAGCTTTCCATCCTTTCGGGGTCGGTAAAATGAGTACCAGCATACATGGACCGCTTTGAAGCGGCCTCAACTTGCACCTATATATGCTTCCGGTCCGCTGGGGGTAACTTTGATCATTGTAAAACGCCTTTGAGCATGTCACAAGGAAAAGGCGCAATATAAATGCACCACTTTACTTTACTTTACTTATATCTTTCCTTCATCGAATGAAATGGTTTGGTGATTCCCCACCTTTCTTATTTAATATTAATGAATCATATTTAGGTACGGCGCCCCAGCCAAGCCTCCGCTCAGGCAGAAAATGGAGAAAAGCTTGAACTCCTCTGCCTACATGTACCAAGGAAAGACGTTCACGGCTGGCTCTTCATCGGGAGATAAGAAGAAAAAGAACGTCTCCTTGGGAAATCTACACATAAATATTGCAGGAGCAAAAGATCTCATCCAGGCGACAAGAGAAGGTACTCTCATATTAAAAAAAACGCTATTAGTATCGCAGTTGTCACGTTTGAATTTCTGCTTCAAGTTTTAAAACTATTTCCTTGAGCGGTTTAACAAACGCAATTGCCAGGAATTAAAATATTTTTAGGAGCCCGTGTTACATATGTTGATAGTCATCCCTCAAACCGACAACGAACTGATTTTGACATTCATGGCAGTAAGTTGTAATACCATAATACTTGGAGTGTTTATAGCTGTTGATGTGAGTTGGCATCAATCAGTGGAACCTTAGCTCAAACATTGTGTCACAGGCCTTTTGCTTGTACCAGCATTTGAAAACTTTCAGATGTACTTGGTAAGTTTCTAGCGTACAGTCAAACAACAATTGATATTTTTAAGGTATTTGTCACATTATTTTCATGTGATATTGTTTGTTGGCCAGGTTACTGTCGCTAACTGCCAAAACGTTAACACAAACACCTTTGTAGTTAGCAACGGAAAAACGTGGTCGGTGGTGTAAATGTAATAAGAAAATCTCCAAACCTGAAACATTTCAATCGATGGGATACCGCTAAAAGTTTAAACTTTTGATATTTTGAGACACTTATCCTTGTCTGCTTTCGATGCGCAGAAATGAAACAGAAAAGAGAGCAGGTCAAACAGAAGAATGCACAGGAGGGACCATCGGAACAGTTGTAAGAGAATTATTCTTTTGCATTTGTGCCCAATTGTTCAGTGTTTAGCTCAAGTGTATTTTGTCTGGTGGACCAACCTTGTCTACTTTGTTGTAACTTACAGCTTGGAATTGATGTCAGTGCCAAGTGCAGGCTCCATCAACTTGGTGAAGTATCTTAAGTCGGATGAGGAGAAAAGTGAGTAAATGAAAAGTAGAAGGGATTCACTGTACTGAGAAGGAACGTGTTGCCAAACCAGCTTGGTATCAGTGTCACTGTCAGCGAGGATCAATGGAAGGAACTGAGGACCACGCCTTTAGTTTTCCCCATTTGTCTGCACACCAACAGCAAACAACTCAAGCAATTTTTTCTACCCAAATCCCAAGGACCAGCCCGTCAGGCCTCACCCCTACAGTGTATCAGTATCTAGGGAAAACCTCTAGCAGATTCTTTACATCAAATTATACTAAATGGCTAATAGTTAAACATCCATCTGCAACCTGGTTTGTACGTATGGATAAAACTGCGCTGAAATCGTGCTCGCCGATGCCAGAGTATTTGTTCACATATGTTTGCCTTCAAGGAAGTGCTATTCAAACAAAACTTTGTTTCCAATCAAACTTTTATTTCGGTTAAAGCACCTGGTATAAGTGCGACCGTTTTCATCTTTCAAGTTAAATGCACATGTGGCAACACGAGTTAAAGTTTCAGCTGTTGTACATAGATTCTCTTTCCCATTTGGCGCAAAAAAAAACAGTAAGTAGTCGTGATTTTTGATCAACAGCAAAAGCTAACTGACGTAAATAGTGAACACCAAACCCTTTTAGCAAGATAAACGGTTAATTTACGTGGAAATGCCAACTGCGATAGAAAGAGTAGCTCCGATTTATTGCTTTTGCACTTTTGTTTTTTCGCTGTGCAGAAAAGCCAGCTGACAAACGTCAGCCGATAGCATCAGCGTCTGACCTGCTGAAAGCACATCACAATGAAGTAAAGAAATCAAGAGCCCATCGCCTTTCCAGTTCTTCTGTAAGTCCCAGCCCTGCTTCCGCGTCATCCAAGCTTGGACCCAGGCTCAACATCCACTCAAGGACACCTGTCATCGGGCAGGGCCTGGCACCAGGAGACGACATCCTGCTGTTTGGCGACATGCCAGCTAAATCAGCAAAGCCTGCTAGTAGCAGCAGAGGTGGAAGTCATAACGCCGATAGAGCAAAGGTGTGAATCAAACGTTGGTAAAGTACTCAGTGCGCGTCATATATGTTTATGTATTTAGAAGGACTTTCCATTGATGTTTCCGTCAATATTTAACAGTATATGTACTTCAACTCCTTTTTGCAGTTGCGAGCACTCTCTGTTATCCAAGCGAAAGGTCCAATACCAAAAGAAAATCCAAATGAAGTTCGAAAGAAACCGTCACCAAAATCTCTGGCAGAGATTAAAAAGAAAGTGACAGAGGATTTAGAACAAAGTGAGTATTGTTGAAGCGGATGCAAATTGCCATTTCTTTAACACAAATAAAACTGTGAGCTCAGCAGTTTTATTTTAATAAAATGTCCATCAAACCGAAAGCTTCCATTATAAAAAACTTTCAGCTAAAAGTCCAACAATTCTCTGCGTTGCCTTAATTGAAACTAACAGTAGACATTTCTGTGACCGTTATAATTCTTGTACTGCACGGCTTTTGTTTACAGGTAAGGTATAATTATAATTTACGGCATCTCTGTATAGTTTATATTGATCCTGTTTGAGATTGTTTGAAAATTACTGTTGTTGTTGAAATCAGGTCCATATCGCAAACGTGTGCTAGTATATACCATGTTGTGGCAACGGTGCTCCCCTCGGAAAACATGGTTCGTTCATTCGTTTCTATTTTCTCGATTTCATTCCAATAGTCATTCCTTTTCAAAACAGATTTTCGTCTCGGCTCCAGTATAACTAAAACTAAGAAGAACTAAAACTTGTTTTTCTCAACCAATCATTTTTATCGATATACTAAAAGTCTGTCTAGGGATTAAACGGATTTTTTGTTCTGTTTTACTTTGTATACGATGGATAACTAGTAGTAAAGCAGGAGAAAAGCGTTTCCAGATTGGCTGTCAATATAAATGCCAGAGATCGAGAAAGGAGTTTTGCACTAAGAGTGCTTCAAAGTTCATAATGACACTTTCGAACGACTGGCAAATGGTGTCATTTTTCCTGCTTAGTTTTGTGTCTTTGTCTGTAAAGAAGGGATGGCCCAAAAACAAAGGAAAACCTAAGAAGAGATAAAAGTGCTCTGGAAATCAGAAGAGTTTTTGGAAAAAAATGGAAGGGCATTGAAAAAAAGGGTACGGCACCATTTCATTTCGCGTGTGACTGATCGTCACCCTATTTCGTCATAAAACTTGTTGCTTCATGAACAAAAGGCCACTTGATAAGAGCAAGAATTGAAGTGAGATAAACTCCTTTTTCGAATCATTTTAGAGTTATGTAGTTTTCCTCGAAGTTTGCGATTTCTGCTGCATACAGTCAGAGGCCCTGGAAATTACGCTTTAACTACGCGAAGTTCCATTTAAAGGACCTTCGAGGTTAATAACTTCCAAGAGAAGTATCTAGATTCGCCTCTGAATTCTGTTCTTGTGAAATTTACCAATTATAAACTGTCAACAAAGTGAGAGGATATATCGATGGCGAGGTTGAGCATTGAGATCGTGGATTGTCTCAAGTTTGATAAATGGTCGGGGAAAAGTCGGAATATTGAATTTAAGATGCCTTGTAGTTTCGGTTATTCATTTCAGCATTGTTGTGCATGCCTTCGAGTTACTAAATTAAACCGAGTATTTGGTAGTTCACAAGTTTTCATCAGCTGCTCCAGTTGGTTTACCACAAATTTTAGTTAATGATGCTTTCCTTTATCACGGAGTAACCGGATTTCTGTACAATGATAACAACAAAAAAAGATGAAAATCGGGAAATCAGGAAAAAGAAAAAATGGCATAACTTTTCCTTTAAAATAGTTCCTTGTTTTCCCATGTGATATTGCATTATTTTGTGCTACGCATTTTTCATTTCTTTTGTAATGATATAAATTAGTTTCTACGACAAAGTATTGCAAAAACAGGATTGCGTTTCTAAAGAGTAAAAAATTTCTTAGGAGTGTGCAACAAAGTGAAACAATTCGTAGCTTGCATTCGTCAAGAAATGTCCTTGAAAATTCCTGAAAAGAACCCAGAATATATTCAGCATTACTCATCATTGTCATTAAACACTGCTATATCTCCAACAGATAAGAATGAAGATCATAACTCCAAAAAACCGGTCACTCGAATCCTTGGCGAAGAGTTTGGACATATTGACTTGAAATCCGAGGAAGGGCGACAATTGATAGCAGCCAAGTCATCTCACGTCGGCGAAGTGAAGGCTGTAAGTTTTTTGATTTCCTTAACTTTTCCCTGCCTGTGATCGAGTTTGGATGGAGAGAATTGTTTACATTAAACACAGTTTGACTTAGAACCAATTATAGGTAGTGACAATGCCCCTCCCCACCCCGTTTATTTGGAGGCAGGGCAATAACAAGAAGTTGCTACTTTGTTTTTTATTTCTAAGTTGCGGAAACGTTCGGGTGCTAACAAACACAGCTGATAAGTATGTTTTGTTTACTAATTACAAGAGTGATAATTTTGTGCCTTAATTTTTGTGAGTAGCTTGTTTCAACCATTCAAGAACTGAATGTATACTATTTCAGAAGAGATGTAAATCTGATTGTATCGTTAAGTCTTGCGCCAAACACTGGGCTGCTCACAAAATTTTAACAGCAGTCCAAATAATCATTTTTTTAAATGTCAACAGCAGTGCCTCAAAAAACAGATCAAGTTATAAACAGTAGTGACCATAATTATTGCTGCTGCTGCTACTGATGATTATGATTATGAAGATAAATATTTTATAGGAAGTTCCAGTCATTATTTTTTTTTTCATGGAGGTCCTCTTATGGCAAAGTTTACAAATAAATAAACATGAAAAAACATAACTGACTATATTATAAACAAAAAGCATGAAAAAGAACTTAAACAATTGTAATTGCTTGATTTTTCACTAACCAAGTCTCGACTTTCGGTTGCGTTTAGCCAATTGTGGTATACATATGTTGTTCTTGCTATTGCAGCGAATGTTGTGGAAAGGTTATTGCAAGACTAACAATTTTGCATGGTTAACTGAAAACACTTCAAAATAAAAGCATCTGTAGGATTTTTTTTGCCTTCTTTCAGTAAATGAAGTTCACTTGCGGTTGTTTGGGTAGTAGGTGCCTGAGGCGTATGGAGGCATCCTTAGAATCCAATCTGTGGCTCATATTGCCACCATTCCATCTACATGTGTATAATGCGCTGCATCGTTTGTGTCTTTCCACGACAGGCTGAAGCACTACGTCAAGAAAAGTACTTTGGGGAACTGGAGAGAAAGGAAAATATGGAGGAGAAGATGAAAGCTGTGATGGAGATTAGAGTGAAGGTCGTCTGCTGCAAACAGGTTGGTCATGAGTCCTGGTGCGGGGGTAGGTATAAGTTAATACAACTGGCAGTTGTTTCAATGATGAGCGAGCACAGCATCAGTTCATCAGTTAAAGAAGTAAGATACCTTTGTCTGTGTGATTGTCGAAATGATTAAATTTCTTCTTTTGAAACCCTTTTAAATTAAACCTGATGAAAATGCACATTCATGTAACTAAAACTGATAATGGTAATTAATGACGGCATACAATAAAAACCCGCGGGTAAGGGCTTAGTTTTTAAGAGCCTGTTAGGCTTAAACGTGCCAGTTTGACCCCCTTAGCCTCTTTATAAGAACCTCTTTATCATAATTTGAAACTGATTTTCAATTCCTAAAATTGATGAAAAAAGTTCGCTTTCAGGGAAAGAAGATATGTCAACATTTTGGATTCTCTTTGGAGACACCGAAGAGCCTTATTACTCTGGTTGCATTGTAAATGCCAATGTTGAAAGGCTCAATACCACTAAAATTCTCTTTCTAAGAACATAAGCATGCTAGTTATTATTTATGTAAGGATCAGATAGCGCTAAGTAGGGATATGCAGGTTTGTACTCAAGGGACATTCCTATATTGATAGTGGTAAAGTCGATATCAGAGCATGCGCAATTCAAATTTGGTGCATTGTAATGCCATGCTGTGTTTGCTCCGATGCGTATACTCCTGTCGCTACCTAGAACAGGGTGTCAAGTTTTTAATTTTTCCTATTTTTTAAGCTATTCCCATTTTTAGGAGAACCTCTTTTTTCCAATTTTTTTAGCTCGTAAGGCAATTGCAAAAATTGCAAAAATAATGTAGTAGTCACCTGCCCTATTTTGGCAGGTTTTCGGTTTTCGGCCCTTTTTTTATGTAAAACATGTTTTTTATATTATTTCTTCAAGAAGACGGAATCGTATGGTGGATTGGGATATCTGTACGGGTACAGGGGGCAACATGTCCGTCAGTCTGAGTTTTAAGTTCCTACTTTTGGGGTGAAATAATCCTATTTTTCCTATTTTTTTTTTGATGATCATACTCCTATTTTCCAATTTTTTTGAGCAACCATGCTGCTTGACACCCTGCTAGCACCATGCTTTCTTGAAAATAATTAAAGAAATTCACCAACCATTGATAAAAAGTTTGTTAATGTAAACGTTAAATAAAGTTGTTAAAATTATTAAAAGTTACAATTACATGTACCAAAAAACATTACTAAGATTAGGATTTTGTGACATGTTTGTGGAATTGGTTATTCTGCAAAAATCAATGAAAGTGAGTTTAACGTTTGGGTTTTTTTTGCTATTCTCTTGTCACCAATGATCGTTGGGGGCAGTGTCAGAGTGTATGTGTTGCTTGCCTGATATTCACTGTTGTTGCAAGAATACTAACTGCATCTCGTTTGTTTGGTTGGGCTCAGTGTGACTATATCGCTGAGGGTGCTTCAGACCGTTGCTACAAGGAGAAACACACCTTGAAGTACTCCAAGACAATGAAGAGGTTCTTTGCCTGTAAAGACTGTAAGCAGCGCACCGTGGCCTACGCAGTGCCAATACCCAAACATCGCTGCAGGTGAACATCGAACTTCCAAACCTCTTAGAGTTGTAAACACCGACTTCCGCCGTCTTTGTTTGCTTGTACCAGTTTAAGGGATCCATTTGGTTCTTTATGTCCTTGCTTATGCTGCACTTCATGACAACGATCAAACACGCGTGTTGAAAAGTACCACGATGAAAATCCTTCCGTTAGCAGGCCCGTAGGCAGGGGAGAAGCCCCCCCCCTCCCCCCCAGAAACCCAAAAGGTTCGCCTGGTGGGATTGTAAAAGCTTTAAAATGACACAAATTAACGTGATGATGGTAAGATTGACAATTTCGACGCATTTACAGCAGTTTGAAGATCTCAAATTTTCAGTGAGAGCATGCCCCCACC
>JAOBRG010062893.1:6329-21392 GCA_027574985.1 Umimayanthus nakama | reverse complement strand
TATCTATTTTTATTTATAAAAGAAACTACAAAAATCATGTCTGTTTCGACAAATCAGAAATTATAGTCACAAATGAAGCTATAATGTCATGAATATCATTACGTGGCGCGTTACAACACAAACAAAAGGCGCATGACCGATACAAAAACACTGTGACCGATAGCGCCTCGAAAGTAAAAAAAGACTTCGCAACTCCCTCTAAAATAAACTGTTGTTGATAAAAAAAAACAATTTGGACGTGTAGAAAAGCAACAAAAGCTTCGACAAAAGTATGAAAAATTATGATAAAGTATGATAAATTGGCAAATTAAACGGAAAAAAAACTTATCGATGCTTCATCATGGTACGAAAACTTCAATAAATGGCCAAGGTTTGTTATGTCCATATGCAAGCCGCTTGATGGGTTCAATTTGGTGAATCGTTCTCAACGTGCTGATGCGTGTGATCAAATGGTAAAATAACAGCAGTAGATGATTTATGACAAACTTAACAACTAGTATGGCAAGAAAAATGAGCAACTGCAAATTGAAAAGCAAATCAAACCAACATTTTAAAAGCGCACACTTCATCAAGAGAAATAAAAAGTTGGACCCAAAAATGGCAGGAAGAAGATGAATGGACGCAAAATGGTTTGTCATTCAACATTGTGACATCGCAAGAAGTTTTTTTTGGGAAGTTGAAAATGGGAAAGGTTACAAAGCTAAATGTCCGTTGGATAAAACACGAACGGTGTACGATGGCACGCCTCTGCAAAGTCCAAGCAGTAAAATAGCTCACGCTATCGCTTACGTTGAACAAAAACGCTGAGTTCGTGACGTAAGAAGCCTGCTTCATTTTTAACCACACACTGATAGAGCCCACTGTCCTCATGCTCAGCGGGATTAAGTGTCAACCAGCTACCCCGGATGATAGTTAATCGCTCGTAGGGAAGTTCCTTGTCATTTCTAAACCACATAACTTCCGGTTCTGGAAAACCGCCGACAACGCATTCCAGTGTCAGCGGGCGTCCTTCTATTGTCGAGATTTTTGCACGTGGTAGAGTCTTGAAAAAGGGCGGAACAAGGACTGTCACAAGGTGGAACAGAGACAAGAAAGAAGCCATGAATTAGGTTAGCTTGGTTAGACTGCTCATGTGCAATTAAGAAATAATAGCATGAGTTGGTTTATATTTTCCACTCTTCAAAAAATCTTAAACTAGGTTTGATATCTTCTCGGTCGATATCCTTCCCATAACCGTCTTCTTTGATCCCAAACTGCCAGAATATAAAGATGTTTAAACCTGCACTTATGTCCGTTCGGATTTATACTCGGACAATTTGCTGTGCTTTTGCTCAATGAGAAGCTGGAAAAATAAGTGACAAATATTTATCGGATTTATTTAAAATGTACATATTAAAAAAGTCAGTCAATATTTGGATTAAAGCTTTTAAGCCCGGCTTTAAGTTTTAATGTTTAGGTTGTACAGACTGTAAATCATAACGCCACTTTAATAAAACCCAGGAAAGGCGGGTTTATTACAACAGCTTTTTCATTATTCGTCTGCATGAAAATTGTGGCATTGAATATTTGAAGTTTTCCGCTGTGCATTTAATTTTGTTTGGCGAAACTTTGTTCAAAAACTTCAGAACCCCTAAGAGAATCGTTTCGGGACATACAAAGTAGAAAGACTCCGTAGAAAGGAAATCTATTTGATATGACTGCGGGAGAGGTTACATCAAGAGGCAATTTATATTAAGCCAGTAACTACGAATAACTCATAGACATACAAAACCTCTTTCTACCAAAGGACAGACTGGTTTTGTCCTTTTAGGCAAGAGATCCAGTCTATGATGTTTTTCTAAACGATGTTATCAGTTTACGGTAACTGCTATAAAAAGGCATGTATAACTATAAGTGTTTACACATAACGCAAGCGCACATTAAATTTATTGTTAGTAAAGCTGAAAAGAGGATTGAAATACCAGGCTGCATTAGAGTGGTACAAGCACGTACACGGCCAATATTACATAAAAATCAATTATTTTTCAGTAAGGCAGTATTGTCGTTTGTATATTTGCATTACAGCGACGTTGTTTTGAACTGTTGTGCCATAGTAAACACCGAATTGTTAGAGAACTGCAGAGGCGTGCTGGACGCTTATAAAATCAACGAATTGAAATAGCCTGGACACAGCTTCTCCACAGACTTCTTATTCCCCTACACTGGGAGACGAGAAACCTCTTGTGGCCCCACGCAACAGTTTTCAGAAATAATTACTAATTTAAATTTTTGGGGATGCTCTAGAAGTGGTCGTCTGATCCTGCTTGATAGGAGACTTTTAAAATCTAAATATCTGTCAAGGAATACTTGACGTAGTTAAAACCATCTATGCATGCCTATAGCTATAATCTACTTATCTGTCCTTAATCATAAGCCACACTAGTATATTAATTTGACCTTCTTTATCTCGTAAATACCATTCACTGTGCTTATACCAGTTTCTGTACAACCACTACGTGATAGAAATCAGTAAACAAGAAATTTGTACACACATAATTCAAACCAAAACAACGTTACTTTGTCACAACTTTCCATGAGACTTTTAACTCAAAATTTGGACTTGTAAGACTTATATTTATAACTCGAAAATTCGGGTGCATCATGGAGACATATATATTTACCTCATTCGTGTACTACCCCTGAGAACTAATTCAATAAATGTGGTGCCCAACTCGAATGAATCTGCATTTTCCGCTACACAGTTAAGATATTCCACGACTTTTGACTTAGCTAAGAATCTACAACTTTCGATTTTTTCAACCCTGTGCTGAAGTTGCAAGGATACTGAAAACGAAACTGAAATACGGATATCAGTTCAGTTTTACGTGTTTTTTTTCTTTTCAGGCAATTCAAGTGAAAAACTGGAACAATCAATGAAAGAGTTATACTGTCTTAATAGTTTTCAGTGAGTTTATGAAATGGAGCTGTATCAATTGTACAATACAAAACCAGTTCGCGAACTCTTTTTAGAGATGATTCATCTGTTAAACAAAACCAACAACTAATATTGACACAAAATCTAAAAGACTTGAAAAATAACACCCGCGAAGCTTTTGAGGGCAGTCGCTTTTTCTTGCTTGACTGCTGAGTACACAAGTCAATGCGTTGTCATGACAACAGACGGTTGAGTGACACCCGTACCAAATGAACAAGGAACGTTTGTCTTCGAGAACAAACACGATTTAGTAAGCAGTATATTAAACTTGCAATTCGGAAGATTTTGAGCTGTGAATGGTTTAAAAGTGAATCTGTATCGCAAGAGTTTCAAGAGATGATAGGCAAAGTATTGAAAAGGATCATTTGCTGAAGGGATCTCGCTTGATAAAAAAATTACGTTTCGCTCAGTCGCCCTTGGCGCGCACATTTTAAGCGCTTGAATCCTCAAAAAGAATGGCTTAAAAATCGAACTGTCTGCATAACGTTTTCCATGCATCTGTAAATGCGAAAGAAGGTTCTTAAAAATAGTATGCCTTTCAATTTTGGAATATCGTGCAGTAAAAAAAATATGACAACAAAAAAAACTTCAAACCTCTTCAAAACCGAAATAAAATTTTCAAGATGTTTGTTTACGAAATGTCATCTTTAAAAAAATTTGCATGGAAGAAAAGGGCAGAGGGTGGGCGAGGCCAGAGTAACTCATTCTTTAATTGGAATTTTTGTGGTTTAGAGGCGGTTTCTGAAAACTCTCAAAACATACAAAGTTACAAAGGCATTTGTTGGCTTGCAGCATTTAATAACGAATCGGCTTCGCTGGCACTTGCTGTGTTTGTAAATACTACACAAACAAGATCATTTTGAGAATTTCAAAGAAAATAGCGAAGTATTCCGACCAAAAGGACACATTTGGCGTACAGGCTAAACTGGCACTTTCAGATGTAATTACAAAGGCTACTTGCGCGTACCATTCAATTGCTACAAGTTCAGTAATTTTCGTTATAGATCGGTACAAGTTCGTTAAGAATTTAATCTTTAACATACAAACTATTCGCAAGCTTAAAACCCATTTTTATTAGAACCTGTTACTCCTTTCTTGTCTCTTTTAAGCAATGAACAATGAGGTGAGAAAATATACACAACAGATTACACAAACCGTAGCTTTCGGTTTGCTCTGGAGTCTTTCACAAAAGGCACCGCTTGTTTAACAACAAAACCTTTCTGAAAGAAAAAGTTCTCTTACAAAAAGGTGCAGGCAAATGTGGAAAACTGTGACTTTGGTTTCACTGTGTCTTTCCATATTCATACCTTTGCTAAACCTCCAGGGCAACAAGCGAGCAATAGCGAAAGCAAACGAATGATTAAAAATTTGCCTTTGAATAGAATTTGTCCGCCTCGTTCATGAAATTCTAAAGGTTGTAATGCTACCTGGCTTAGCGTCCAGTGAACACAAAGGAATATTTGTGTAGAGTTTAACCAACGGATTTACTGGTAATTTTATAGCAGCACTAAAAGTTTCGATGGTTAAAGGGTTTCATCTTCGACTAAAAGCCAAACACTATCAGTTAATATAGGAAAACGTGTAGATTTAAACTCTATGTAAAACGAATCGCTTTGAGGCTTTCTATTCTGATACGAGAGTTGTTCAGTCACGTATATTAATAACTTGGCTGGTTGTTCATGCGTCCCTTTCGGCAAATATTCAAATTTGGAACAATAGTTGATCCAATCGGACGCCATCTTAGAAGTGTAAAACTTTTACGATTCGCGAGTATAGCACCTCGGCTAGATTTTATTCCACTGAAAGAAGCTTGAATGGTTTTCTCTCGTTGGTGGGTCAACACACAACGGCAAACGACCGAAAAACATTTAAATTTGATTAAAAACACTTTTATATTTCGTGTAGTTTAAAAAAGATATATAACATTCCTCTTCTGTAATATAATTGCATTCGCTATTTCCCAAAGTAAAACCACGCATCTGTGAATTCTGACTGGTTTGCCGTAAAGTTGCACCTTAGAATACATGAATAAGCCCAGTAAACTATAATTTCTTTTGCCAGTTAAGTTCTATACTGCTTCTTTGAAATCTCTTCTAATAATCCCCAAGATTAGGTGTAGGAGTTAAATGCTGTAACCAAGAAAATGTCGGACGGTTTTAATCAATTAAAAAGGCTTGTGCGGAAATAGCTGACTTTCCACTGACACATACAAAGTGGCCACTGGAAAGAGCGGGGTTGCGTGAGGTATTTGGAATGGCGATGTTATCGGAACTGAAAAGTTATAAAAACCAACAATTGTCTGGACACAAGACAGACAATTCAAATACAAGGTGCAAAATTATACTTTCTGGTTCTCAAGTTACACTTCTAAATTTGAGAAAACAGTTGAGCAACAGCTGTTGACACGGCTCAATTTTCATTTTCGTCATATTTTGGTTTATCATTTTTTGTGGTATATATAAAGGTCAATTGTTCTTAATCTTCCATGACCAGGCAGTTCCGATAAATCCGCGCGCTCTAATGCTCAGATTTGCCCACTGAAACCCTGAAACATTTAGCTGTGTAGTAATCTGCAGTTTCAGTTTGCGCTGAACTCACTCACCTTTAACTTTTAAAACAACTGGAGTTCCTTGTCCAAAAACAGTGCTAGTTGACCCTGAATACATGGTCTTACATCTATATATCCCCGCGTCGCTGTCCTTAACACCAGCGATGAGAATCGCTGTCCGGTTGACCATGTGTAACCGCCGCGAATACCGCTTATCTACGTGCGGCTTGAAGCTCATGAACTTGATAAATATGGGGCTTTTCGAGCCGTTCTTCCTCCATTCTATCAAGTCAAATGTCTTGACGCTGCTTGCCGCGTCGCAGTTCAGAATCACATCGGCTCCAGCTTTAGCGTGCACAACATAAGGCGGCCCTTTCCCTTCTCCCGGGTCGCTGCTCGATTGAGACAGAACTGAAAACAGGAGTAAATAAAATATTCAGTATATTTTCAGAATCATTCCGGTTTCTAAGCTTGCAAAACAAGCAATTGTTTGAATTAGTTTCTTATTCAAGTCCGCTTCTACCCGATGTTGTCAGTTTCATGTGAAATCAACATGAAATTACAAATCGAGGCAGGGTTTTTTTGTGTAACAATAAGTATCTACCACTACTAGCATTCGATCAGATCGAGAAGGCTTAAGAGATAGATCACAAGATGTTCTTGTTTGTATTAACTTGGGGAAGCGTAAATCACTAAAACACGTTGCTGGAGAAACTGATGAGTAGAGGAGAAGCACTGGGAGGTTTTCAGAACATTGAGAACTTGACCGTATTTCAGTGTTAGATATTATACATATTGGTTATCCCATATCGAGATAACGAGCTGTGAATCACAAACCAACGACCCTGTATAAGTGTATCAATACTTACTATAGAAGATATTCTAACTTTGAACATCTAGCGTACAGGAAAAAAGTATGATGAACAGATCGAATTATCGGCTGTTCAAAGTATGCCAAATTCAAATGCCTCTTTCCGCCTTCAGTTCTAGTTTAGTTGATAGAAATCACTGGTGAAACATCTCAACATGTAACTAAGCGTGGCGTTGTTCGGTTGAACGCATCACAACTAATGTCTTATATATTTATACTCAAACTAAAGAACCAAACATCTTTCGGGCAATAAAACTAACGGTGAGCATGAACTTGTAAACAAAAGTTAGATTAGGAAGTGCCACGTTAGAGAGATATTTAAGTCAAAACAGGCAACCTGGTCACTTAACTTAACTTACCTCGGGGTGCGAAGCTGGTACAACAAATGACCACTAAAATCCAAATCATTTCGCTACAGAACCTGAAAAACCATGAGTTAAAGAACACATTACTCAGATATCTAAAAACTACAACACTCATTGGGAGACGAACCTTTGATCTCAACAGAAAGGATTGAAACTTACACATGATTGTGAAAACAACAAGTTCGACAAAGCGCACACTCAATCAACCGTGGAGCTTTCTTCATGAAATGAGCACCAACTCGGCTGATCAAACAACAATTGAGGGTCAGATTCAGCCAATCAGCATGTAGGATATTGTTTTCCCGCTGATAGCGTAATTGATTTTTTGACAAGCTAAATTAGTCAACGTAAACTATTGAATGTTTGTTCAAAACGCTTGCCATGATTTTTGAAAACCCTATACCTTGGAAAATGGTTCGTGATTGAAGTGAAAGGATGATAAACGTGTTGTAGCATGAGTAGATCTGCTGCTGAGGCTGAGGGTTTTACGAGGGAGGAGATATGAGCTGCTGCTATCACAGCGGCAGGTCGGAAGTCACTCACCACAGACTTGGTGGTTTGTTGACTGTGACTCAAGCCGCACCAAACTGACAATTAACAAATTTGAAGTTAAACATTAATGAAAGAAACCACTCTCGGAAGTGAAAGCATTTTGGAAGAGGGCCAACAAGATTGCACATTTGCGGTTTGAGGGGAAAATGTCTGTACTGACTGCCTGCCTCTGTATGTTTCACCTCGTTGTCAAATTTTAATTTCAAATATCTTACCAAAACGAGCGCAGAACGAGTTCTAACTCGGGAAAAAATAATACCGAACCGTGATAGCGTGAATACAGAAAGCAGAAAATGCGTTTAAGCTCGGGAGAAGTGAACAAGCTGTCCACCTCCTTATGTACCACCTTGTATATGTAGACTTGGTACAAGTCGAGCTGAGAAAACCGAGCGCGCAAGGCGGGCGACCGAGCCTCGAAGTGCGAGTGAAGCGAAGCACCAGATGCGAGATCGGATACAGTGAATGAGCGGGTAGGGAGTCTAAGCTTTGGAGAAATGAGAAAGCTAACGCCGCACCTGCAGCTAACACAAGAACCATATTGGCGCTCATCTGAGCAATTATTTTGAACTCGCGCGCACTACCGCGAATACCTTCACTCTCGCGCAAGTTCCCGCGAGTGCTGTTCGCGGAGTTGAATGAATCGTCATCCCTCCCCCCCTCCGAGTCTATAATTATAACAGGGCCGCCTTATCTTGATCGTCACGACTTTCGCCTCGTCTCTCCAGCGCTGAGTTTCATGAACTATTCTCAACTTAAAATATATTTCTATTTTTGTCGAAGACAGAAACGGAACTGAATAATCATGATATGAAGAGAGATAAAATGCTTAAACAACTGATCCGGTTATAATTTTAAAATAATAAAGCACTCAACAAGGCCAAAAGAACTGAGAACAACTGGATGGTCGTTTGTCCAATCAGAGTACCAAATCGTTAGTTTCAGAGTCTTACTTAATCTTTGCGTAGGTGGAATCTGCTATCGAGAGGGCAATCAATAGGTCTTTTAAGAGTTCAACCGCAAAAAAAAAGCACTTCAAAACAATTCGTGGTTGAAATGTTTTATCTGTGTTATCATTTCACAGCCGTTGCGCTTTTCCCGAGGGGGTATTAAAAGAAACAAATTATGCCAATTTTTATCTCTTCATCTCTCAAGAAAACTAACAAAGGAGTGTTTTCTTTATATTTCTGATCACCAAGAAGAGAGCAAAGAATATATATTTGAACAACCGTTTCTGAAATTTATATGACTTTATGTGTTTTGAGAGTTGTGATTTTTCCAAATTCAAATAACTACTAATTAATTTAATACGTGATCTTCAGTTTTTATAAATTTTTAATTTAGACGACTAAAACAGTAAAAAAAGAACAGAACTGCAACAAGATTTACATGTCTCGCATGTGACCAAAAATGTTAAAACTACGAATTTACACAATTTTCTGTTCTTGCCTAGCTCCGGGCTCGCCTTCCACGCGGTCTAGTTCAGTTGTGGGTCCGAGTACGAGACCGCGCGACATTCTTACGATCAATGGAGCCTAGCTGGAAAAAAATGTGGTTACACAACATGAACAGAACACCATGTAAATTCGTAACTTTATCAACTTATTGGACACATGCGAGATGTAGAAGCTCCTGTGGTTAATTCGACGTTCTTGGACGCTTCACCCACAACACCAGGCCACTCAGGTTAAAGTATTCTTTGGTAAGAATAGAGTTTATATGAATAAAATTTCAAAAAAATGTTGAACACCGTAAAATGCGAGCTCCAAGTCTCACGCACATTCAGCCAACGAGACAGTTAACAAACCATAAACTGTCCCCCACTCACTTTACGAGCATATAACAGACTATAGACCACCCCCTCCGTTTTATGTGCCTGCGTTTAACGGTTTGAAACAATTTTTGGGCGCCTGTTTTCGTATCGATCGTTAAATATTTGATTGAAGATTTTGTCCGCTTGCGGCAATATTAGGCGGACGAAATCCTCTTCGGTCGGATAAAACGTTTTAGACAGGAGTTCTAACTTAACTAAACTTACTGCCCTAACATGAAGATAATAAGAAGAGGTGGATAATCCACCATTTTTACCGGCCTGATATTGACATGTTGGTACCCCCCCCCCATCCCTCCCCTCCCTCCTTCCAACATATACATTCGTTGGTCTTAACCGTCACAAAATACCTTGTCGACTGGTAACCATATACAAGGTAAAAGAAACTAACGGGAATCAGTTGTAGTTAAGAATATCTTCAGCCTCCTATCTCGTATGAAATCTTACATGCTCTTACTTTTCTGTTTGATCTCATCCATTACCTGTAACTTGTAACAGCTGCTTTCTATTTGGGTGCACAAGAAATTTCTTCTAAGGGTATACTACAATTAGCATCATGTGGTACATTTGAACGTTTTTACGTAGGGGACGGATCTAGAGAGAGATGGAAAAGGCCAGCGCATATGTATCATACAAACCATACAAAAATGATATGGAGAAAACACAGCAGTGGGCTTCTTGTACACGCCTCATTCTGGCCCCGGCGGCAAAGGACAAGAACTCACGCAAGACCTTTCGGGTCCGGCCACTAAAGTCTAAACTATAGAACGGTGTCGACTAGTGCGGCAAAGTTTTTATAGATAAACGGTAAACTATATTATGCTCAGAAAAAGTATTAACAATTTTATATATATATTATTTGATTTTTTGTAGTTGATAAGACCCACAGGTGTTTGGAAGCAGCGTAGGCTGCAGCAGATATACTTACAACGGCAGTTTGCAATTTGAATTAACAGCAATTTTAGCTCCCTCAAAAAAAACTAATATATGAGCTAAGGGCTCTCTAGGCGTGGGAAAATAGGTATTTCAAGATACCACTCAGGCGTCTGCCAGCTACCTGCATGAGCTAGCTGAAGACCTGGTCACATGTAATGTTGCACGCACTGCATAACTTGTAGCGACCTTTGCGTTGTGGCGTGCAACGTTGCTCGAAGTAGATCATTCTGCAACATTGCATGCACGCAACCATTTCATAGGTGACCACACTTAGTTGAAACCATCGCGCGCCACGTTACATCGTGTTGCCCGGCCTTAACTTTACTAACACTAGCCTGCGTAGCTCGGCGTTCTAGTCAGTCAAGAAGGCAGAAACGAGCGGCTTAGCTGCGAAAATGAGTCGTTAAGCGAAGCGAGCCGCGAGGGGAATCGATGCATTTTCGCAGCTTCGCCGCTCGTTTCACCCTTCTCGACTGACTGAAACGCCGATTTACGCTGGCAATAGCTTGATGTGCACTGAACCGGCGTCTAACGATTTCGTTAATGTAGTTGTTTATTGTTTGAAGAGGGTGACACGTAATATTTTCTAAAAATACTGACAAGCTTGTGGTCCTCGACTCAATACATACAGATTACAGTAACAACATTATCAAGGCTGAAAATTGAGTTAAAAATTCACAGATAAAATCCTAGAAAACGAATCTTAAATATACACTAATCTAAAACCGCGATAGATATGAAGTATGGAGAAGTCTAAAAAAACCGTGAGACAATAACTAATCAAAACTTACGGATTACAGTGAGGTTAATAATAAGGGGTAAAAAATTTACAGTTTTTGCACGTTTGAACAAAATATATTTGAGCTCGAGCGCACGCATAAAGTATGAAAGTCAGCTCAGTCGAAACAATTTTTGACTTTTAAAAATATTTTACTTCCTTGACTGGTACTTGAACAATTTTTGGGACGTGCAGCCTTCTTGGCACAAATTATTTCTAATTGAGGTACGTGCTTTTCAGCCGTGAGAAAGTTACAAACAGAAGCAAATATTTCAAGGTACTCGACAGCGCAATAACTAACGGGCGACACGGCGACGCAATGGTCATAACATCAATTAGCCGGTGGCCCTCGATTCAATATACACAAATTAGAGTTTTATAACAAAATTATAAAACGAGGCTAACTAATGGATTAAAAACTCTTAGCGGATATTATCCTAAAATCTTTGTTGGAAAAAATGGAAAATTGAAAATGACGCCGAACAGAAAGACTAGAGAAAATTTGAGGATTACAGTTTGACAGTGCTTAAACTTTAATAGGGCACAGAAAACTTAGGTAACTCCAAACTGAAAACCTTGAATAATACACTTAGTTCATCTTGAGAGTTGCTCTACTGCTAATGGACAGTTTGATATCAGTAATGAGCCAACGGGACGAGTGTTTCCGTTTGCTTGAAGATAAGTTCCATCAATATTGCTTCCTTGCGCATGAAAACTACATTAGTCGTGGACAACCGGAGACACTCTTTACATGCTTGTTCCTTGATAATCAAGAACGAATCAATAGAAACTTTATACTGAGTAACGAATGAAAACCTTGGCTATTCACAAGGTCATTCCCACTTAAACATCCAGTGAAAACGTTTTAAAATATGAAAAGGCGCGGGTCTGAGAAAACACTGGTTCATTTGATTCGATATGAGCTTGATCGAATGAATCATGTGTCCGTGCTCTGATCCTTCTACAACCAAACATTCCGAGGGACACTAAAAGGTCCTAAAAGTAAAAGCCAGCTTATTCAAGCCAGTGCATCGCACTTTCTAAAATCAGCCACTATGAGTTATGTTACTGCAAAAATTGGAAACTCAACTAGCCCCATCAGTCTCGGTTCAAACTTACCCTCGTTTTTCTTGAGTACAGAAACCTTGGGCTTTCAAGCGAACCTCGTATATTGTTTGATACAAAGCTCGACTTGGTTTCTCCAAGTCTCAGTAAACAAGCTACCAACTGTGTTTACTCATTTGATTCTCATCGAGTACAGAACTGACACAATCCTCAACGCTTGCACTGTCTTGTGTTTTAAACTCAAACACGCGCTAATCGAAACTAATAGATAGTTGACACAGAAAACAAATAATCTATTCAAAGGCGCATTTAGCCGGTTTGTCTTCGAGTCCATTTGCATAGGATGAATTACTGTTTTCATCTATCTTGTCAGTAAAACAAACACTGATTGTATCCCTACGGATGAACAAATGTTTGGTAGAAATTGATTTTACCAAAATTATGAATTCCTTCGTTATTGACGAAGCTACATATTTTGCGAAGACAAGCAAAATTCCTTGTCTTTTCTTCAATTTCATGGTCTACAAATCACTACATACCGTGTGAAGATGAAGGCTAACTGAAGAAAAGAATATGCGAAAAAACTGTTTTGCTGTGAGTGTCTTGCGTATGTAGAGTAGATCTTGTATCACTTAGGTAGTCGTTGTTGAAATCGTTATTGAAATCACAGCTATCTACAACTTTGGTTGAAATCAAACTGAACGATCAAGTGTCCTGCAAAGTCCAGTATAACATGCCGAGACTGACTTCGCATCTAAACAAATTTCCGACTACTGTGTCGTGTTATACCTTGTTTCTGTGCATTTATTACTAGGGTTTACAATCGGGAGACAGACAAAGGGCTAGGGCAGTGCGTGCAGAATTGTGGACTTTATGGGTGAAAGAAATACCTCGTGACTGACGTGAGTGACCAGCGGTTTACCGTTGATACCGCGTGATGGCTTTAAAAACAACCTTAAACAGACATATGCTTTCAGGCAAAAGATAAGGTTTTAACCAATTTGCGACTTATGGCCAAGACAGTGAAAAGTAAGATTTCGGGTAATTTTTACTTTTAGCCGAAAAACGTGCTTGTGTAGAGAACCCGCGCTTCTCTTAAATACCGTCCCCGCGACACTTGCGTGTCCTCCTGTGTGTCCCACGTGTCTTCCTGCGTGCCCTTTGCCAAACTCTCACGCATTATCTACAAGCCAGAATCTTCGTGACATCGTCGTTTTTTCCCTTTATTTAAGCCTATGTAAGGTCTAATTTCTACTTACAGATGCAGAGCCATGATTCAATTTGCGTTATGCTAATAAGTAATGATATTGATAGCTCTTCGAATGATAGTTGGCAACTCCTATAGCCGGAGGCCTACTCCTCGCTCTAATAAAACAGATCAAATTGTGAATAGGAAAGTCGGAACGAACAAGGAAATTACACTCAACACTGTATTGAAGATAATAAGGAATCCAAGCTGAAGTTCTGCGGAGTTTTCACCGTTTTATGTAGGAGTAGGAAGCTTAAAATTGACGCCGAAATTGTTGTCAGATTGTTAACTTGTCTGTTAAATATTCCAGCTTATTTGAGCCTCAGGATCCTTTTAAATGCGTGTTCTTACAAGGAATAAGCGTGTAACCGACAAATTATAATTGCTTGTATATTCTATACGGACCTACATGTAGTTGGGATGAAAACAAAGTGTTTTTATTTTGGAAAGTTGTTGGCAAAAGTAAGAGACGTTTATCAAATATTTATTTCGGCCTTTGACAGTTGTTGGATATTGTTTCAAATTATATTTTAATATTTAAAAACCCTTAACTGTGAAAAAAAGTCATTGTTTTATTTCCTGTCCTACAAATATAAGCATTGTAGCCGACTTAAAGAGACGTTAGTTTCCTTTCTAAATGAAATTATTCCCAAGGCGAATAATGCGATCCATTAGTCATTCGTTTGGAGATTATTGATTCAAGCAATTAGTAGACACGATAAAAGTTCTTAAAGCCATCATATAATATGGTTCACTAAAAATGAAGGCGTTTAATAGATATATTTCAAACTGGTTACACATTGAAAAAGAATGTGCAACAGTATGAAAACGATCAGAGAACATGTACATAATCATTTTCTCGCATTTCCCCATTGGTTATAGTGGTATTTATTTTAGCATGTCATACAACGCGTGTATCAGGGTACCACCGACTTGGTTCGTAGTAATTCCTGAACACAAAAATCCAAATATAATATATACAAAGTTAGTTGTAGAACAAAGTGGCTGCTGAACCGAGACAACTGAAAGTTAAAACGTGCACGATATTGAAAAAGCCACAATGCAACTCAAAAAAAGAAAATGACGAGATGAATGTGTTTTAGTCAAAGTCCTGCATGCTATACTTGGCGACCGTTGCCAAAGAGGTTTCCTAAAAATTGTTGTATTTAACTTTACTGAACTTAAACATTTTTCCTGACAAAAACAGCTTCAGTCCAATATTGGAGCCAATTTCCGTTTGCCGTTTGTTAATTTATCGTCAGACAAGCGTTTTGTGGTCGGAAACTCAATGCAAAGGAAGTCCAGGTATTTCTTATGGGTGTAAGTGACGTGGTAACGCGAAATTCAGTTGAAAAGAAAACTTATTTTCGAGTTATGACAAACGATTAGAGTGGCCTGCTCCTCCTTTTGAGAAATTACACTATGAGGTATGAATTCTAACACAAATACAAACACCTGATGTGTCAGATTTTGAGCTCGAATAGAATGAGCCAACGGTGAAATAAAAAGGTATCATTCGCAATTCGTTTATGCTTTGTTTCGAGAACAAAGCACAGCGTGTTGAAAGGCTGTATCATAAATACATAGAAGATATAATTCTCCTTTTGTATGGCTTGTGCCTGCTTTTACCGGTGTCTCAAGTCTCGTATATTATGTGGGAATGCACCGTGACCTTAAAGTTGACAAAACTCATTCCTGTACAAAAATACTGGGACCCGAAAAGTTTGATCTATATGCATACATGTTGTCACATTATCAAAACATTCAGCAGATGAGCTTTCTCACTGGCTAAATGAAATATTATTGTGTTTCCGAACAAGTACTTCAAACTGCGAGCATTTACGCTCATAAACACATAGCTTCTTTGTTATAATTTGCATTTGCCTTGAACAAAATA
>JAOBRG010062782.1:0-21395 GCA_027574985.1 Umimayanthus nakama | reverse complement strand
TCTCGCCCCCCCCCCCCCCCCCTCGTTTTGTGTCCCCATAGGACCAAATTGCTGGTGTTGGCCGCCCCCTCCAAATATGGTAACACAGCAATTGCACAATAAAAATTGCCAACGTATAGCTCTCAAACGAGGTCAGGCACCCCTATTTTTATTACGTCTTTTGGATTACCTAATTATAGACAGCATGTATATTTATTGACAAAGTTTGAAAAAATCTATCAAGCAGGTTTTTTTATGGGAATGGCCTTAAATATACTTGTTATAAAGTTTGATGGCAAATTTGCTCAAAAAACAAATGATATTGAAAGAAGCTAAACAGTTTCTAACAGAAAGAAATGACTTCGCAAAACGACAGATTTTGCTATCTTCCTGAACAAAAAAAGTTTAATTGGATTTCTGTGTACGATGTGATTCACTTTAACTCGCCTAAAATGTCATACTGACAAACAATTTGAAAAACATCTGTCTGAACCTAATACTTATGTTCCCGTTAGCTTGCAAAATTGACAAATTCAAAGGCTCAAACTCAAACTCACAATGAATTTAATAACTTAAGTGTAATTTGTGTTTTCAGCCAGCTCATCCAAGGAAAGTTCCGTATCACTATCAGTGGCGTTGCTAGAACAGAGAAAGCATAGTCAAGTAAAAATACTGAAATGGAATATTTACTCTACAGAGGTGACCACACAGAAAGCATTCAAGTCCAGTATGACCCAACTCTCACTACCTATGATCAACTGTTAGACGTATTTTGGTCACTACATGACCCCACTGAGGTGCAGTCACGTCAGTACAGATCAGTCATTTTCGTTCACAATGAGGGGCAAAGGAGGGGAGCCCAGGCTTCATTGGACAAGGTGAAGCAGATGACTGATGGCGGGCAGCATGTTTTGACCACCATAGAGAACGCTTCGCAGTTCTTTGATGCTGAAGCGTAAGTTTTGTTTGTTTTGTAACAACACACTAGCAGTAGAAAATATATTTTTTGTGAAAATTTGCAAGACACAAGATACTGTCGTGTGTATCTGTTATGTGCTCCTTGGAACGTGTCAGTGTGAGGAGAAATCATCATTATCATCTCTAATAGTAAACTCCCCTTGGGGCTTTTCCGATACAATTTACAATAAAGAAAACATAAATTAGGCCAAATAAAAAAAGATACAAGTTTCCCGCCCGCCTCCTTTTTGTGTACCCGCTCCTTTTTTTATTATTTATTATTTCCCTTTTAATATCTAAAAATACCTTAGCCAAACCTGAGAATCGTTGGTTAAAAACCCGATTCTGCTGTAAAATAACCTCAAAATACAAACAGTAAATCGCTTTTGATGAATTGATTTGTAAATATAAAATGTAACAACTGTATGAGACTATTTTCAGAAACTGCCGCGAAATGAAACACAAAACCAGCCTGGATAGTGTTACGGAATTGTCAACGTCGCTTCCCATTTCTGCTTTCTTTCTTGTGGTTATTTAAAAAGTCTACACGGTTTCGTATATTCTGATCAAGGAAAGGTGGCGAAGCAGAAGTACAACAGCCTTCACGCTGAAACAGTGTTTGCGAAGTAAATGAATACAAAAACAGATTGTTCTGCTTAAACTTTGAACACTGCAATATTATTTTGAATTCGGTTGAGCTTCCAAACATCAAAAGACGCCAGTACACGCTTTTTTAAAATAAGAACAACTTTTACAAGAACACCCAGACTGAGATTTGCCCAAAAATTAAGAACAAGCTGAGAGCAATCACCCAGCTGATATTTTGATCAGAAATGTTTAATTTTTTAAAATCATTTAACAAAGAATGAGATACACATGTGTAGAGAGACCTGTTAGAATTAACTGGGTCATCGAGCGCTGGAGGAATGACATGACGCCCGCGGACTCTGTATGGACAATTTCAAATGTTTTCGCATGCAGCAGGATGAAATATTAGCAAACACATATTTCTTAGTGTCGTTTTGTTGTTCCGAGTAGAATTACCAGGAAATAAAAACAATTTAGTAACAATTTGAGGCTGAAATCGCCAAAAAATAGCGTGTATTGGAAGTTGAAAGATTCAAATTTTCGAGTAACTAAGGATCAAAACAAAACTAAACGAAAAATTGGCTGGTGTTAAAAATTGAAACTACCTATATGTATTATGTATCATGTACGTATTATGTTGTTTGTTTGGAAGCAAAGGGCTCATAAAAGCTATATTTTTGAAAATAACAAAAAAATGACAAAATAATAAATAATAAGGACCTCCCGCCTCATATTTTCGGTGATTCCGGACGGGAAACTAACAATTTTTTTTACTTGGCCTTACTAACTAATTAAATGTTACTAGTGTTCTCTTTATTGCTGTTTAAGATATTCAGAAAGGCACTCTGTTTCAAGTTCTCAGTCAAATTGTTCCAAATCGATGCTATTATGTATGTAAAAGTTCTTTGTCCTGTAGCAGTTTTAAACAATAGTATTTGTAGGCTGTTGTGGTTTCGTGTGTGGCGGTTGTGAATTTGTGTTCTTCGGGCGATTTTGTTTAGTAGGTACGGTGGTGCAAGGCCACTTATACATTTGTATGCCATAACAGCATCCTTAGGTACATAATATCTGTTCTCACGTAACCACTTGGGTTGACGTAAGAGTGGGGTGAGTTGGTCGAATTTCCTTGTCCCTGTTACGATCTTGCTGGCAAAGTGCTGTACAAGTTGAGTAATTTCTTGATGTTTGCAGCTGAGGTATTCGACCATACGCATGAACACTATAGTAACTTGTTATAAACTAGTGAATTGATCATAAGCGTATCCTTATCGAACCTTTGTTTGACTCTATTGATTTGGCTTAGTTTACATGTACATGTTGAAAATAAGCTCGAAATATGGCTAGTATATGTTAGGTGTGAATCAAGTGTTACACCTAAGTCTTTAGCGCTATCGACAGGCTTTAGAGTTTTTCCCAGGAAGGATAGGGATGGAAAAGTCGGTATTTTGCCCATAAGTTTTCTGGTTCCAACCAACAGAAACTTTGTTTACACCGGATTGATCAGAAGATTATTTTGACAGCACCTAGTTGCTACTCTGTGGACGTCTTTCTCGACGCTGTTTCTATTTTCTTTAAAGGCAAAGATAGCAGTACTTTAGAATCGTCTACATATGAATACAAGCGGCAATCCTGGGGGGCGTGAGGTAGCTAGTTCAAATACATGCAGAAGATGAGTGGGACAAAATGGCACCCTGAGGCACTCCGTTTGTGATTAAAAGTGGATATTTTAGGGCCACGGTAGCAACTTGGCCACGTCAAAAAACAAAGAGTAAGCATTACTTTCGCTTAAAATCAAACTTTAGAAACGTATACCCTGGGAGAAACGACTCCCTGAAATTTCCCTAAACTTTCGTGTCGTGCAAGAGGACTGAAAGTTAGGATTTTCGAAGGGTCAATCAAGTACCTAAATATGAGAATTTTGAAAATGCTTTTGTTTCTTAAAACAGAGGAAACAACAACACATACCAGTGGGGGTTCCAGACCTTTTTCCGTCTTTTACACGAGCATGTTGAAAATGCACGATTAATCCAAGTTCTCAATGGCTAGACTGCAAGTAGTCTCCTCTTTTCCTCCAGGAGATCGTCGAGACCCTTCTCCCCTCCCCCGCGCTTTTTTTTGTCCTCGCTCCACATTTCGCGCGCTCTCTCGACGATCTCCTGGAGGAGAAGAGGAGGCTACTCGCAGTCTACTCAATGGCCGCCGACTAGCGTCAGACAGTATTTTTAACTCTTCTCGATTTCTCGAAAACAAAAAATCAGTGGAATTCTTTTCATCTATATTCTATTTTTGGGGAATAATCGTATGATTTTAGACACTCGGAAAAAAGCTGGCTATGCTGAGACCAAGGACAAATTACATGGAGAAGTTTTTGGTATATACTGATAGCAAAGCAAAACTACAGAGTGACTTGTTCTTATCCCAACGAACGACCCCAGGCCCAACTCTATCAACATTCAAACGGTGGATCCGCTCACACCATTCAGTACCTGACTGACTCATTGCAAATATGTAAAACAGTACACGCTTTTTTATAAGAACAAACTTTATAAGAACACCCAGGCTGAGATTTGCCCAAAGATTAAGAACAAGTTAAGAACAATCACCAGGCTGGAATTTTGATCAGAAAAATTTCAGAAAGTATATTTAATTCTTGTACACAGAATGAGATTTAAATATATAAAAGATCTGTTAAAATTAGCTTGGTCATCGAGCGCTGGAAGAGTGATAAGCAAGCTCGTGATGTTCGCGGACAATGTATCGACAGTGTCAAACTTTCTCACATCAGAACAGCAGTATGAAATGATAGCAAACACGTGTTTCTTAGCTTCTTTTTATTGTTCTGATTGGAAATACCAGAAAATAAGAACAATTTAAGAACAATTTCAGGCTGAAATCGCCAAAAATTAAGAACAGCCCAGGCTGAGTCGGAGGGTAATGGTTCTTATAAAAAAGGCGTGTAGTGTAATGGGTTTTTATGCGTATGTGTGTTTTTCTTTACATGCACATGAAGCTGATACTTTTTCCATTCTAAGTAAAGTATATGTCTATGTTCAAGTCGTTATCGTACTTAAAGGCAAAAAGCAAAATGTTTTAAAGTCGTAATAACAACTAAAATTTTCGTGTTTACAGATACCATCAGAAGTTCCGTCTTCGTAATGATAATAGACTTTTTGGCCATTTGAGACACTTGTCTGATGACGAATTGAAAGATTCCTTTGTGGCTGCGAGACTCAATGGTCTTGCTGTTGGTGAAGGGATGAAGAAAATGTTTCTAAAGGAAATCGATCAATACGGACTTAACCCTGAAGCAGAAACTGACGTTCGCCAGCTTGTGGAGAAGTTAAAGAAATAGTTTTATTGGCAAGATGGTTATGCTAATGTAACATGATGTAAGGCTTTTATGAAAAAATAATGTTTGTTTTTGCTGAGGATGTTAAGAAGAGATATTGGTTCATCGCCCTTCATTATCACTGTTAGTAGTTTTTCACGGTGCGTTTCGTAGTTTGCGTTTTAAAAACTATAGAACAAAATTGAAGAATTATCAGATAAGTTAAAAGAATAAAATTTTATTGTTTTGCTGTTAAACAGAATTATACGTTGTTTAAAGCAGGTTTTGCAATTGCTAAAACAGTCACCATTGCCTTCCGAGCTGGGCCCATTTGTACAAAGAGTGGATAACTTTATCCAACGGATAAATCCCTATCCAGTGAATAAAATTGACGCGTTCTTCATTTTGATTGGACAACGCGCCACTTTTATCCATTGCATGCATAGGGATTTATCCGCTGGATAGACTTAGTCACTCTTCGTGCAACCGATAGGCATTCACAGTCATCACTATTGTAAATTTCGCCGGATTCCTTTTCTGAATAAATTTGTGAGTGGCAAGTATTTGATAGTATTCGACAAAACTTGGAGTCACCTTTAATCATCCATATTTTCAAGTACTTTTATTTGCTGCCTTTCCAGATGAACGTTGATTGATTTTGAAAAGTTTTACGGTAAATAAAGATGGACTTTACTAGAGTTCTTTAAGAATTGATTCACTAGAGGAGAGTTTGATAAGAACAACGCTAGCTAATTAAAGTTCGTAGGCGAAAACTTCTTGCAGAATCTCGAACGGAAGTGCGAGACATAGCAAGACATTTTGTAGAATACACGCCACTACAGCTTGACCTGCGGGAATGATTAGGTTTTGAAAGACGGTGTTATGAAGGCGACACGCTCAAATGGCGCGCTCCATAGCCTGTTGCCCGAACCGTTTACCGTTTAAAACCTTTAAGTTCACATGCAGCTGGACTAGTAATTTGGATAAGAGGGAAATAAATTGAGTTAACAAGTGTAGCACTGATGTAGTCAATGTGCAGTTCCTTTTTCATGCTCGAAATAAAAAAGTTGAACTCTGCTGAGTTATGACCAGTTATATCACGTTGGCACAGAATATACTGGCACCATTGATAAGGTAACCAGCCACACATAAGTCATTAGGGGTATATCTGATAGAGGTAACTTCAGTTGACGAGCTGAATTTTCCAGCTCGACTTGTGACAAGTCGAAAAAAGGGGTAATGTTCGATACACCAAGTGACAATAAGTCCTGAGTTGCGTTACAAAGAACGCAACAATGTACTGTCACTTTAAAACAATGAACGATGCCACCTTACTTGGTATATCGAACATCACCCGAAAAAAGGATCGCGCATTATCTTTCCTAGTTTGGCTTATCATGCCGCGATCGTGCTTTTTTAAGCTACGGTTGCTCTCAGGAGGCCATAGGCAAGCTACGAGATGTTTCATGCAGGTGTCGACCATGGCCATAACTTTCGGCCCTGTGCAGATAAGCCCTAGTCCTTGTGTCGTACTTAGAACTATGTCACTCTTAAATACCACGTGTAATCATTGCCTTTCTAAATTTTTTGCAACGTTTTGCTGATGGCCTTACTTGAGATTCAGCTTCCTTGTACAATAAGAATGAATAAGTTTTTAAATACTATTATTTGGGAGACCGCACTCCTTCACTTTTGGAGGGAAGTCCAAAAGCAGCCGCCTAACTTCAATCCGTGAGGAATGAGACAAGGCGTCTGCTTTGGTAGCTGGAACACACTGTCGCTTCTTTTTTCCCATTAGGTTTTTATGAAGTAATACAATGATTCCACACCAATGGAAATTGTACTTTTTTGCCCGACTGTCAAGAGAGGAACTGATTTATCTGTGATATTGTTAAATTGTAATAGTGTCGTAATTTCGTGAAAAATCACAAGAGCAATGCTGAAATCGTTTTCAGGGACGATAAAACGTGGTACCGTCACGAGTAGTTTTAGAATAGCTGACACTCCTTGTGCTTAAATAGACTCGTATGTCTGCTATAAAAGTCCGTAGTTTTAAAGAGAGATTGCGTGAAGAGGTTTGAGAGCGTTTTCATTGTGCCGGGATACAGACCAACCTTAGGTTACGACCTCAACCTCTAATAGGATTAAGCCACATCAGTCTTGCTACTTGTTTTACGGGTTTTTTTTCTAACCACACGACTTTGATTAGCACAAAAGACATGAACTTGTAAGGTTAACACAAAACAGGATATTAAGTTTTTAAAAAAGTTTGCATAAGTACCGGTATTTTTGTTAATTAAACAAGTTTCATTTTTGAGTACTATAAAAAAATTCATTACTCGATGACTTCTTGCAATTCAAGAAAACTTGAACACGAAATTGAAATGGGTGTTGCGTTAGGTTCTTGATGATTAGCCGAAGAATCCTACCCTTGCCAACATACTTGTTTGTCTTCAGACTGTAAATACTGTTTGTTACTTGCCGTCGTAGCAATTCAGTTCACAGTAAAAATCCACGACGACCTCATAATAACAATTACTAATAATTTAATATTTGTATTGCGCAAAATAATGCAAACATATGATCAACTTCGCATTACATAAAATTAAATTAAATTATCAACATTAATTAGTTATCCAGAATAACTAAAAATATTGAAAAACAATGGGTCTATAAAAACAAATCATGTGCATAGTGTAAAAACAGTCCTACTAAAAAAGCTAATTAAAAAGATGGGTCTTAAGTAAACCTTTAAACCTGTAAAAATTGGGCTCATTTTGTATTTGTGATGGCAACCCATTCCACAGTTTAGGTGCCGCAGCTATAAAAAAGCGCGGTCACCCAATGTCTTTTTAATTAAAGTTCTTGGCGTTTGAAGCATGATTCCCATTGCACACGATCTTAAATTGTATCTCTTATCTTCCTTTAGGCTAATGAGATCTCAGTCTTTTCACGTGCACCAGTATACCTTTACTAATAGTGCAGCACACAAAAGGATTGCTGCATGACGTAGTAACCTCGCCAGTCAATACTTAAATGTACTACCGTTCTTGCACAGTGATAGCAAACGCATCACTCTATACACACACCAATGTTTGTTTCACAAATACTATTTCAAAGTACAAGTAGCAAGAAATATTTGAGCCCTTCTCTCAAAACAAGTGCTTTTCTGTGCTGATCGTGTTTTAGAGCGTTTTCCCTCCACATATATGAAGGCAGAAACATTTGCACGGGGAGGACTTCTCGATCATATCATACAATGGGAATGGTCTCATAATGGCTGCTGGAGCTGCAAAAGACAAATGATGAATTAACTTCGGTAAAAACTATTAGGTATTTTCTAAATCTAATCTGCTTTGCTCTATTGTGTCCTGATCTGATCTGTTCTCTTGTGTCCAGTTATGGTCTGATCTGTTCTGATCGAGATCTTACTTCCATGATGCTTTAAAGTCAATGAGGTGCAAACAAATCCCTTTTCAGTAAGGTAAGTAAGAAAAGTTACCTACACCTTACGTAGAATTTTTATGGAGTAAACTTTGTACCGAATAAACTACCGAGTAGTCGCAAGAAAACACTCGTCAAGATTGTTATTAAATGGAAGTGGAAGAATGCCTGGAACGTTGTGAAGAGAGCAATATACAACAGCATGAGAGTATGGAGAAAGAATGAAGTGGTATTCGAGGAGGAAAAGGTGTCTTATGACTTAAACGTTATATGGGAAAGAGAGAAGAAAGCCTATCGAGTGTTACTACTGGAGAATAGAAAAAAGAAAAGCGAATTGTTGAAGCGGAAATACGCTATACAGGGGGGGGGACACAGTAAAAGAAATGACGCTCATCAGCAAATATCATCGACCGTTGCTACGGTGGTATCGAGCTTGCAGAGAATAAAAGGAAAGTGTTGAGCTTATCTCCAAAGTATTTTGTCTTTAATCGTGTAAAGTAATAACCAACCCACGTGTGAGCGCAGATAGAAAAGGGAATGGCGGAGCTTAGGTGGACAGTTCAGGGTGCAAAGAGAAGGAATGAGTTGGAGAGAACAACTAGAAGACGATTTGATGGGGAAGCTAAAACCCATGATCTGCATTACTTACGACCAACAGACCATCTTTTCACAAAAGGGCTGTTCTTTCTGCAACCCTTGGCGATAAGGATGAGGCTACTATACAACGCTTCAAGAATGGGTTGATGCGAATGACAGAGGAATACGCAAGTAGCTATCAAGGTACATCAGGAATGCAGAGGAACATGACACGTGAGGATAAGTCAGGTCTGAAGTCACTCTGTATCTGTATATTACTGTGTTTAGCAACAAAATTAGTTATGTGGCACAGCCCGAAAGTCAGCAGTCCAATTAACAGTAATTAATTATAAGACTAGTTTGAACAAGATCTTTGATGTTAATTCGAGAAGAAGAGAAAGCGAGATGAGTTGTAATCTACAAGACTGTTAAAACAAGAAGATTTTATGACAAAACTACCCACATCTATCTTGATGCGTGTCAGCCACGCATAGAGAACGACCTCACAATCTCCCATGAATTGTATTGAGAAGGCTAAAAATAAAAGCAAACGCGCATTCAACCGTTTGGCTAAGGATTCTAAATGCAGGAAAGGAAGTAGGAGGAGAGGAGAGGATAAAGAGCGACATGCTGGTCCAAGATTGTACGCTCCGCCACTGTGCGCCCTCAGGAAAGACCACAAGAACCCTCAAGTGGTCCTCCAGCCCGTCCAGTGTGCGGGGCTGTTTCGACATATAACAGGAAGCTAGCCGTCCCATTTGATAAGAGTGATTTATTAAAAATGAAGTATGGAAGGAAAAATAGTGTGCCTTCGAACACCGAGGAACTCCTAGCAGAGGTCAAGCGCTCGATCGACGGGCATGTCACCGATGACATCATTGTTGGCTCAACTGATGCGAAGGCCTTGTACCAAAGTCTTGACACATCCTTCGGGATTGACAAGGTGTGTGAAGTGTTCTACTCAAGCGATGTAAAAGTAGTTGGGTTAGAACACGAGGAACTTGGGCTATGCCTTACCCTTAAAAGACCACGCCTTGAACAAGATCAACTTGACTTGCTGTCCTTCTGTCCGACATGAACGAACAAGAACGAGGTACGCAAGATGCTTACCGTAGCCCTCAAAGTTGTCCTTACGTTCATCATGGGGAACTACATGTACACCTTTGACGACAAAGTGAAACTTCAGTCTCGAAGTGGTCCGATTGACCTCCAGTTAAACGGAGGCTTAGCAGAGATATGCATGGTCCTGGTGGGATATGAAGCTCTTAGAGAAATTAGAAAAGAGATTAGAATCACGTTACATCTATACAAGAGATACGTAGACAACATCAACAGGGACCAGGTCTGAGGTATGATGGCTTTGACCTTGGTAAGAACGAGGTCGCTGATGAAAGGGCAAAGGTCCTCTTCCAATCGGTGGAAAACAGCATTCACCGTTCCATAAAGCTGGAGAGAGATTGCCTATTACGCCATGAAGACCAGAAACTCCCCGTGCTGGATATGAAGCTGTAGGTGGTGAAGGAAGAAACTGGTGGTAGGTAACAAAGCGAAAATATTGTGATGCATGAATTCCATTCCAAAGAATTTTCCTCTCATGAGTAAGTAAGAGCACAATCTTTACACAAGAGGTCCTACAAGTCCTACTGAAGCGTAGTATGAGGTTACCATTGGATGTGACTATCAACGCACTGCAAAAAAACCCGCGTTTGATGCCAACCACAAGATGCTCCACCTACAACACTCGGGTTTCGATCAGAGATTCAGAACGAAAGTGGTAAATTCAAATCTAAACGTATACCGGAACTTCCAGATGCGGGATGCCAACGGTGAAGCACAAATGTACTGAACAAGGGAGTGGCGACAAGCGCAAAGAGCAAAGGAGAAACAAGGAGGACGCTGAACGCAGTAAAGAAAGGTGGTTACGATTCCCCCCCCCCCCATCCCTCTCCTGCCTGATGAACTTCTTAACACTACGAACGAATGGAATTACCTCGTTGGTCACAGACGTTTGACTTTATAATCTTTGCTGTACTGGCACTAGTGCTTTATGTTGATATCTATGCACGAAGTAACAATTAAGGTAGCCGTTCATCATGAGCGGTGTTTTTAGTTTTTGATAGTAACTTCGTTAATAAGCATCGCTTACACGCAGACCTATATATCAATGGAAAGCTTGAAAAATTATCTAGATGATGGCGAAAGCTTGTTAACGAATGGAAGCTTTGTAATTCAAGCTAACCCTTTCACGTCTAGATGTCAATGCGGCTGTCAGCTTCAATTTTATACGCCATTTGTATTTTGTTTACCAGTTTTAGTGCCATTTGCGCTCTTACTTCGTCCTGGCGATATTTGATTGAAATCGTCTTTAATGTTCTGCAGGCATTTGAAGAAAATTCACCTTTTGTAGCGTAAAAAAATTGCATTGTTTGAGTCAGAAAGTAACTTGAGCGGAATTTCAAAATTCGTTAGGACGGTTTTTCATCTTCGGCTTTTATTTAAGCAACTTGCCAAATTTGACAGCATAAGATAAAAAGTTAGGAGAGCATTGACCCTTTACATTTTCGTAGTTTTAGCCAAAACATTTCTCGAGAAATTCACTCCTAAGGTACACCGTGCGTTATACAATATTACTTCCGTTAAAAACTTTCGTTCGTCATATCTAGCAAACAGTCATTCCTTGCCATTCCTTTCAGCATATTCAAAATTGCTAAAATCAACTAAAACTGCCAAATGGACATTGTCACTTTAAAAGTCGAGAAGCTATAAATTGGTTCGCTTGAAAAAGCATCCCGCAGTCCCTGGGCCCTAAACCACTGACAAGTACAATTTTAAGCTTTTCTTGCAAGGAAAATACGAACCTCTGCTAAAATTATCTGGTTCTTGAAAAAAAGGACTGGATGTGATTCAAACCTCTTTCAACCATTTTCAATACAGTTTAATTTCCACTAGTCGCAAGGATGATGTTAGGTTTACGCGAGTTATACCTTTCGTAAATTGGGTTGTCTTGGACCCTGTCTAGGTTACGGTTGTCGTACAGCGGGTTGTCGCTGGACTTCTCCTTGTTCTCCAGATTACAAACATCGTACGGATTGGCGCCTTGTACCGTGGTGGGCTCTTTGATGGTGGAGTAAGTAGGATTGGTAATAGTTCTTACACTGCAGACACGAAACAAAATATTAGATTCTGATCTGAACCACAAATGTGTGGTCCGAACAACCAGCGTTGACAACTTACATACGCTTACACGCCTGTACTGTCGCAATTTGTTGTATCAGTTGTTGCTATCTGTAATACCTGTCGCAACTAAGAAGGACAACTTGATGAAATTTGTAACAACGTGCTTGTCGTAATATAATGTCGTCGAGTTGCATTTTTGACACTTTCAATAAGTGTGAGCTGTCGCAATTTGAAGTAACGTACCTGTCGCAGTTTACTATAATATCTTGACGCGGCCTGATTATGTAATAAATGAGCTGTTGTAATGTGTAACAACACCTTAGCGCAGTCGGTGACAACATGTCGCAATTTGAAAAAGCATCTTGCCGCATTGATGTAGCGTCACGCCATGTGACGCTCGATATATTCACATCTTTTGCTTGTACCTTGATATTTGGAGATCCGATAGACTGTTTTCTATTGAAACTTGTCACACGGGACTGTGCAAACTGACTTACAAGTCTTATTACAAATCCCGACAGGTAATAGTGAATACCTTTTTTACATCAACTGATTTTGCAAGTTTTCTGCGTGAATTACAAATTGTCTCTCTTACAGTTGCACATGCGTTATACTCGCTCATCACTCGCTTATCCCAAGTCATTTCCCTGTTAATTCCAGTGTCATTCCGCGGTTATTAAACTGAACAGTCCATGGCCGATTATCATACTCACCTCTCATATGCATTACCATCAGCGGTATTGCGGAGCATTTCATGCTCGCTGAAATAAGAGACGGTTCAGCACGATGAGTATCAGAGTAACAAGTATCGCATTTTGATTTGTAACACCTTTGTTTTTATCCGCACCAACTAAACAAAATATGTACAACTAGAACTACAACAACGTTTTGAGATCTCACTTTAGGAAGGATTCGTTACCTTAGAAAACTGTAATGAAATATCGTTTTCATGCCTCATAACAACTTGCATAACTAGACCATAAAAATGAAACTATTATGGCCGCATAAAAAGTGAAGTTTATCAGTTGAAACGAGCAGGTTCTTATAGTCAGGGGCCGTGAATCGGACATCGCCGATACTTCTCCGTTTAATAAAGCTAAATTGTGTTTTAGACTATGTTAACTTTCAGTAACGAGCTAAAAGATTGCGCTTTGGTCCGAAGAGTGCATTTTTACTGCCCAGTTTATACTCATCGCTGCTGAGTTTTCACAGTCATTCGACTTGTAATCGGTACGTGTGTTTCTTTCCGCTGAACGTAAGCTGTGCTACTCGAATATTGCCGAATCAGGTTCCTATTCACCACTGAACCGACAGTCTTTGTGACCAAACTGCGCGTGTACGTTTTGCTGGTGATGTGCATGCTTTTCTCAACATATTCAACTCCAGAGAACCCGAAATCTTACCTCCGACAGAAAAACTGAGTAACTTTTATGAGGATTCACATGCCTTTAGTTTATACAACAATTCGTCCTACTAATCTTGACTGGGCTACCTGTGGCAAATGTTTGAAGCCGGGATGCTTTCTGATCTTGGTTAAGTCTGACCACAGGTCAACAATAAAATATATACTTTATTCGCACTTCCTTTTTTTTTTTTTTTACAGGAACATAAAAATAAAATAAAGAAACTATATCTCATTGTTGGTTGGTATGTTTAAATTGTGAAAGCAATATGAAAAGAAATATAGAGGTATATATGTACGGAAATGCCTAGGGCCTAAATGAACCTAAAATAGTTTTCTAGTTAGGTCCCCAGCTAGAACATGTGTCACCCAAGCTAAAGGTTGGTCTATTGATACGTAACACTGTAATAAGTGAAATGTCGAACATGGGGTCATTCTGTTCATTATTCACTGAGATATCAATAATATCTCGGTGAATAATGGACATGAATGACCCCGTATTCCACGAGGAGATAAATAGACTTACACGGACACGTAAGTGCAACATAAACGTTTGAAATTTCTTTTTTTTTCAGTGACATAGAGTTCGATAGATAAAAACCCATACAAACACTCTTATATATTCGACATATCACTCATTATGGTGTTACGAATCAATAGACTAACTCTTAGCGTGGGTGACCTGTGGTCTGACTTCCATGGCGCAAAGAGCCTTAATGTGCTAACAAAAAAAGTGAACTGAGGCAATGCACCGACAAGCTAACAGGCAAAATAAACTTGGCTGATAACTGGCAACCAAAACTATAAATTCGGATATTGAAATGACGGATAATTGTAAATCGACCAAAGTATATGATGAATGAGTGGAAGTAAGTTCGTAATTTCATTATTTTAAATGACATGCCGTGCCAGGGCGTGTGATAGTTAGTCTTTGGAATAGAAAGACATGTAATTTAAGAACTGCCTGAACAACTGAAGGGTAAAGTCAGAAAGAGAACTATCTATTGTCCCAGTTAGAATATTCATGAAGGCTCGGAAAAAAAATAAAATTTCAATAAGCAGACCATCGGTCGAACGCAATTTTTAACTGACAGTTACGATAGTTAGATCCATTGTTAATTTTCTTTGGCTTTGTCACGTTTTTGATTCTCTCCTTTTACTTTCTTCTGACTAAACACTGGAGTTAAGACGGTCTCTCCTCTGTACTCTCGATACTTAACTGTTAATACTTTCTAATCTTGATTAACCGAAAGTCTTACAATTCCAACAACTACTTTCCTATTGTTTAGTGTAGGGACGACAAAGTGATAATATCAGAGCTTTTTCAAAGCTTGGCGAGCTTATTTGAATGCACAATGAGACAACAACAAACATCACGAATGCAACTTGGTAGTTAGGGTGAGCTCGCTTGATAAATTCCGAATATAACCCACTTGGTCAATAATAACAATAATAATAATAATAATAATAATAATTGTAATAACATTATTTATAATAACATTATTTATAATAACAATAATAGCAAAAAAATTGATAATGACTTACCTGTTATAAATAACTGTTGGATTCATGGTCCTGTTTGTTTTCTTCTTCTGCAGTGATCTGAAGAGTTAAACTTGAGTTTTACGGTCAATGCTCTTCAGTGATTCTTGAAACTAAGCAGTAAAACAATTACTCTATACTCCGTAGCATGTCAAAAGCCTGGTTGTCAGCAGCGGCGAAAGAACACGCGCATAAACAAGCGCAAGCTCAAGAGTTCTTATTTTTATAGTGAATATCGATGAATAGCAAAAAAACAGAATGCAGAACTGATGGCGCTGGATTAACAATAAGTTTTGTTACCGGTTTTAAGCTTTCATTTGTTTATAGAATTGTTGTCCGCAGCTTTTTTGTTCTGGTTCAAATCAAGTTTTTCCTTTTTCAAAAACGATAAACACTGAAACAGAAATCTTTTTGCTGCAACTTTTTTGTATATGCAAACCATATTACTTACTTTTTCCTTATTCGCCAGGTGATCACCGTTACTGTAGCAGCAATAATGGTAATAAATAGCAGTGAAAGTCCAACTGTGATGGCAACACGTGAGTCTTCACCATCATATCGCAACTTTTCCTTGTTACTTTCCAACTTGTCCTCGGACGCTTTGTCACTCGCGCTCAGTGTAATCACCGTGGGCTCCACTGAAGACTTTGGTGTTAAATTGTCATTACTGTCGCTTGTACCCAATGGCTGGAATCTCAGAGTTGGTGTCATGGTCAAGGCTCTGGTATTGGCCAAACTGGAAGCACTCCGTAAATGGGTTGATGCGACCGGTGTTGGCGTAACGACGAAGGGGTGCTCTGTTACAGCTGGCAGCACATTGGAGGGCGTGGCCGCTGATAAATGCAGCAAAGATGGTTGTGGAACTAAAAAAAGGTGACGTTTTATAAAACATGGGAAAAACCTCGATCCTCATTTGTATTGCGTTAGTTTGCTACAGCTTACTATTCAACAAAACATTTATGATATCTGCATAAAAATAAAATTAGACTCGTCTGCACGAACCTGCAAAGTAATTGGCTTTGAATCCCGTAAAACTGTTGTGAAGCTCGTCGGACTTGAAAATTACAAACATGTTGTTTGACGAAGACTGAATTGCTCTCTTTGGTGGTAAACTGCCTCCGTAAAACGTCCCAATTTGAAGAGAACTTTCATTTCGGCCATCATACACCAGGACCTGGTCAGTGTTTATCATACTCTCCAGATTAAAACTTGTAAACTGTAACGTTATAACAAAGCCGCTGGCCACGGATATCCGCCAAGAACACCACTGGCCGTTTGGATACCGATTCGGGTGGTTTGGGGACTGAAATGAGCCAGTACTAGCAGTGTGTGTATAGTTACATGCTGCGAAGAAAAAAATATAAGCTATCAGTTGAGTAGACTTGTTTCTCTACGTAGCGTTTACCTTCTATTAGAAAATGGAGTGTGTATTTAGTATAAGCGCAAAAAACAAAAAGCAAATTATTCAGGCGACTAAGTGTTTTTGACTCTGTCGAAGTCAGACGTTCAATATCCACTGATTCCAGACCAACTCCTGCTGAAGCTGGCTCGGCAAGCAGCTTAGCATGGGTTGGAACTGCGACGAACAGTAGCAATGACTTGCATATTTTTCGCATGCATGATAACCCCATAATAAACGAGAAAAAAACAGTTATCATTGCAATCAATATTCGCATTTACTTTAAAATTAAAATCAGTACGTTGTAAAGGTTGCGTCGGCTAAAAACAGAATAATTCATCTTAACTTGTATTATTTTATCGTAAAGTGCAACGTCGCTGTAAGTGATACCCACACACTCGATTAATAAGTTAAATAACTATTGGCATGAATAATCACCTTGGTAAGGATGAATGATCACAGTCATGCTCAGTAACGATCAATGATCACAGGCACGATTAGTAACAATCAATCAATCAACCAATCAACAAATAAATAAATAAATAGATAAATGAATGAATGAATAAATAAATAGATAAGTAAATAAGTAAATAAGTAAAATAGGTAAATAAGTAAACAAATCAATCTATAAATAAATAAATAAAGACATGATCATTAACAGAGAGTAATCACAGGTAAAAAGAATGTAAAGCAGAAAACCAAATACTCACACGTGTAGTAGCAGTAGTAGATTGTTGGATTTTTCAAAGAAGCTCCAAACGGATACTTCCCAGACGTGGTGCTTCCATCGTGGGTATCAAACGTGAGCCACTCGAGGGAACCCAGAGCCCACCTGACTTGTTGGCAGGAAGCTGAACCATACGCCAACAGAAAGAATGGATGAGTAGTTGGAAGCAGGACTGGAGTGTCTCGAAAACCAGTATCTGTTCTGCAGCAGAACTGGATGCGAGTATTGCTGTTATACGTTCCATCTGGCAACTCCCCGCCACGTTCGTTAACATTCCAAAAATCCTCATCGTCCCAATAAACTGACCCACTCGACAGGCCGGAAGGGCACGTCCCTCCCTTTCTGTAGATGCAGTATTGGCCTGTTTGGGAGAAACAGGTTTATACAAGCACCAAAGGACCAATATCATATGATATAGGATATGATAAACAGTATGTGTAAATAACTGCTTGTTGCTTGCCGAGTATGTTAAAGTTCGAAAAGGGTAATCATAATTTACGTTAATATAATTCTCTTCATTGTTGTATACAAAAAGTGAAAACGGGTACTTCCGTGACATATTAATAAGAAACAGATATAAAAAAACCTGTGAAATGCAATTTATTTCAGTAAATGCTTCTCTAAATTTCCAAACATGCAAAAAGTCACAAGTGCTTTCAAAGTAGATTTCGTGTCAACGTTTACCATACGTAAAAACTGCCATTGCAAAGTATCAGCAAAAAAGATGACTCAACTTACCTCTTGGCCACACTCCTCTTGTCACACCAGGACTATCAGATGTTTTCATACAGAAATATCTTTTGATGTTTTTATTTAGGTCCGCCATCAGGTGAAAGCTGCTCGATTTTGCGTGATTTGTCTCTTCCACTGTGTCTTGAAGCACCCATCCATCCGCCCATTTGAACCCACTTCCTCCCGGGCAACCTGTTTGGGGCTTTGGTAGTCCATAAGCCCCATCAGGCCAATGTGGGTTTGCTACGACAATAGAAAAAGGGAGTCTTCCAACAAATTGAAATGTGTTCTCTACTCGGTTACTGTTATAGATGGAGAGAAATAGAGAGTAAGAAATGACCTAAAACTGTTTTGCTGGACGTTTAACAGGATTTGAGTATGAGTTATAGCACGCAGTATGAGCGCTCACTGCACATGCAGATGCTGGGGAGTAAAGCCTTTCGTTTTTGACATAGTTTTATTTCATCTGTTTTCTTACAATGCATAAAGATTTATCACACCCGAAGAAAGGAGATACGGAACTACATAGTAAAAACAATGGTTTACCCTTTATAACTTAACCCGGTATAACTATGCTGAAAGAGGGACATGTGTTATTGGTAGAGCAAAATTGCTACATGTAATACTGAGACGGATAGAAACTGAGGAGTCTTTGAGGCACTCTGGTGGTTTTACTTCGAATTGACAAGGGAATATTATTACAGAAATATGTACCAATTACGGTCAGTGGAGTTTTCTTCATTGGTTGTACTAAGAGTAAAATAATTGTGTTTTATTGTATTTTTTTTTACTGATTTCGCGCGCTGTGATTAGTCAATTCCAGGTCCGTAAGTAGCCGTTCGGACCGCTAGCTCTCGATCACCTTTTCAAAAACCGAATAATCAACAAAGCCATATAATAAACATCTTATTAGCCTTGTTTGCTTGGTCCGTACGGCAAGTTATGGATCCTCGTTTTTTCCTCCCTTGTTTTCATGGCGTACGGACCTCGCACTCGGCTAATAAGAGGTATTTATAGACACCTGTGATTTATTATACTATAAAGTTTGCCATTTCGCTTTTGTGATCATAGAAAAGCAAGCATTTGTGTACTTTAACAATATCCGAAACTTTTAGAGGACTTATACTTGCACATAAATTAGGAGTTGTGTAGTCTTATGGAGGAGTATTCTTGATTATTCGATCCGCTTTGTTTTGAAGCCTGTCTATTTGTTCTAGCTGACTAGAGTAGTTATTTTCCTTTAACAAGCAGTCATAAGTTTCTTAAAATAATTGTTATTCCTGAAGAAAAGTATTTAACCCATTTCTGTTAGGTCAATGTTGTTCATTTACAATACTGACATTACTCCGCTTCCATTCCGGCCCGAATCCGAGCCACGACAAGCTCACACATGGTCGGTCGTATTTACTGACTGCTAACAGACTGAGTAAAATCACCTGTGCCTAATAGAACATTATAGTATACGCTTGAAGTTATTGATCAGGGTTTGCGATTTACATACAAATGCGTCTCAAGTATCATGTTTTGTAACAAACACAAATCGATAAGCTCCGGTCGGACTTAATACACGCTACACAGGGTTTGTTTACAGACTCTTGCAGCACCTGGGCCTCAAATCCCAGGGGTCCACCATTCCACGTGCACGGAGCAGGTTGCATTATACCCTCGATCGCTGGGTTGTTACTTATTTTTCCTTTTGAAAGTTTTTTTTTTAAAAAACTTGAGGTTGCAATATTGGTTTTTGGTTCAAGATAAAGAGCACAAAGATCCATTTTGCTTTAGTATATATATTGAGATTGTATTTATGGCAATGTTTTAAAAAATGAGTAATATTTTGGCTGGTCGGTCTGTTTTGTTTTAAAACAAAAACAAATACAGGAGACATTGAATAAACGATTTCCAGTTTACTGCACACACATCGGAGGTAATTTAGATAGTAAAACGCCAACCAAATAAAATCTATGATAAGTGTGTCAACCCGCTTGTCATTTTCGCCCACTTGAACAAATGCAAATTTAGAAAAGAGCTTCACTTATATGAGCTAAAAATAAACAAATCAAAACTGTTAAACTGGAGTTATTAAAAGGTGGTTGTCCTCGGAAGACTAAGCAAGTGTTTAGAGGTTCTTTTATAGCTTTTTCTGCTTTCTACGTTTTCAAAACACGATCCCCACGACTGGGCTAAACATGCCACAAACTATGCTTCACAACAGTCCCTGCTGCAGAAACTAAAGTTGTATTGCTCCTGAATTCTGAAAGCCGTCTTTTGTCAAAAGTTGTGTTCGAATGAATTCGATCGTCTCAGGTGAACGGCTCTGGTGAAAAGCGTATTTCTCTCATTCCTAGAGTTCTAGTAACAACTATATCCTATATTCACTGACGACGTTGATAAGTTAAGCATTACTCCGCGGTTATTTTACATTTTAATCTAAGTTGAGCATCATTCCGGGGTTATTTTACATTTAGTATGTTATAACTTTCTCAACTAATGTACAATCTAACATCAACAATTGAACAACAACTAAAACTTCTTAGATTCTTTTCCCCCAGCACAAGAAACTATCAGAAAGAGATTTAGCACTTATGGTTTGGATGAATTAAAACCTTGAAGGATATTATCGCCTTAAATGTGTTAAGACAGGTTAATAACATTCTCAGGTGTGTGCATTAAAACGTGCCCCTCACCTGATGTCAAATGGCAAAATAGCATTAGGCAAACACTCCATCTCGATATCGTTGTCGACATGGCTTTTATCTGAATGTAACTTGCTCCGATCTTGAACCTTTAAACTCGGCAAGCATGTTCAAATAATTTGGAAACGGTTCGGAAAACTTAAGCACGTATTTAAACTGTAAGCGGAAGTCAATCTCAAATCGTTTCAGTTTTACACCTTTGTTCGCTTCTCGTGACCACACGGTTCTGCCCAACCAGACAACTTGTCCAGCATCCGGTGACGTCACGCGAGACCCCGGACAGATCACGTCTTTTTAAAAGCCAACCACGACAATGGTTTTGTCTTGATTCGACGATGGTTATAATAAGGGCAGGTGGAGTGTTAGTGATTAAGTGTGTGTTGTCTGTGTTTGTTTGTGTGTGTATGTGTGTCTGTTTGTGAATGCGTGTGTCCACTCCCCACATGGAGAGGGAAACTCTTTACCAAAACTGAAAGAAAAACGCACAAATACCCAAGACAATATTGTTTTATTAAATGAAAGAAAAAGTTATGGAGGTAATAAAAGCGGGTAGAGTGCTAGTGAATGTGTCTGTGTGTGTGTGTCTGTTTGTGAATGCATGTGTCTAGTTCCCACATGGAGAGGGAAGCTCTTTAACAAAGACAATAGTATTTTATTAAATAGAAATTGAGTTATGTCATTTCTACTGATTCTACTGATAAATTAAGGGGAGGAGGGGGGGTCTCCAAATTTGCACTTTCTGGTATTCATTAAATTGCAAAATCCTATTAAATATACATGAGAAACATTTAAATGCTGAACCTGGTTTATTAAGGACGTGTTTGTGAACATACATAGGGTATGCATTCACT
>JAOBRG010062671.1:0-21399 GCA_027574985.1 Umimayanthus nakama | reverse complement strand
AAGGGATAATGCCTGTAACAGTAGTCTTGTAATACCTGTGTTGCTGATCTTGTTGATCTCTTACATACACGGCATCACCTGACTTTGCTTGTTGGACAGGTCGTCCTGCAACTTGTGCTACATCCGTTTTTATTTGCCGGGTTTCGCCTAACTGAACTTTTTCCGTCGGTTCTATAACCTTGTTCATCTTCGGTACAGAATAAGTAGTCTTTTCTGTTACAGTAACGCGTTGACGAGTTGCTCGGGTCAAACGATAAGTCATGTTGTTGGCTTTGCTTGATGTTCTTCTTTTCTTTACTTCACTTGTTGGGTTAATCCGCTGTGGCTCGGACGGTCCTGGTCGATGTAATTTTTCAACAGTGACGTAACCGGACACTGATCTTCGTTTCATAATTCAAAGGAAATATTTGGTCTCAACGAAAGCAAGTCTAAAGAGTTTTTATGCTCGGGAAGAAAAGGAGAGCACCGGTTAGTAGAGCAATAACGAAGATAATGCAGTGACCAATGACTTTTAAGTGTAACTTAGGAATGATGTAAGCGTCATACTAATAATGCTTTCTCATTATCTGTTAATCAGTGTGTCAAATTATGTTTACGATTAATGTAAAGTTTGAATAGGATTCTGTATGACGCTGGGAACAAGTTGCATGGTTGATAACACGAGTAAAAGATAACTATAGTTAAAGGGTAAAACGTAGGTGTAAAACCCTCAACGCGGTAAAGACAGTTCATTGTACCTGCAAAATTGGTGGTAAACTATTTAAAGAAGCCAAGTCAAAAACATAAACTCACTAGACATTATTACAACTCAGAAAATCACCTGCTCCAAATTAGCAGTTCACCGAGTGTTTTCAATTATACCATTGGTTCGTAATTGGTAGGATCCGGAGAAAGGCCCAGTTGGAGCCCATTATATCAAAATTGAAAAAAGTGAGTATTGTTATACCACTGATATGTTACAACTTACTTCGGGGGATAGCTCAATAACCTTCCAGTCGGATCTCTCCATTTTTCTTCTTTAATGTTCTTGTTCTTCCCGGATTACACACACATACACTTAATCACTTTTAAGTGACTAGAATCTATCTTTTTATATGTTTTCTACTGTTGAAAATAATAACTACGTTTTGATTATAAAAATGCTGGCGAAGCCTATTTTGATGCTAACCGTTAAAAAACACTGCTCTTTTAAACTTTTCCCACGAGAACAATTCTTGTCGTTAACAGCAAATGTATAGAAATAACCTTGCTACCATAAGTACTTTGAGACAAAGTCCGACGTATGAAACTACAAATATTTTTCTTAAGTCTGAAATATTTCGATGAATAATGCATTTTCTAAAGAACTAAGAACGAAGCTACTTTTAGCTGACGAGACATAAGGAAACAACAAGTCTCTGTGAAGTTGATAAATTAGTTATTCCCGCGACTCTTTTAGCGACGGCCATTGCTTACTCAGTTATTCTAATGACTACTTTAAAACGACGGCCAAGGTTATGTAAAACCGTCAAAACAATGTAGTAAATTTTATGGCGTAACATTGATAAGCTAAAGATCTAATTATAAATATGTGGCGCAATAAAAATCAACTGAATTCAAAACTACAAAAATCTCATGAATACAAATCTCTAAAATACATGGCATAATAGTATGTTTATTAAGAGTGAACATGCACTCACTTAAGGTTACCGTTCACCTTGAGCGGTGTTTTCAGTTTTCTGTATGTAACTCCGTTAATACGCATCGGATACCCACAAAACTCTATATCAATGGAAAGCTTATGATCATGAAATTATCCACATTTAAATGTTAAGAATACCGTTCACCTCGAGCGGTGTTTTCAGTTTTCTGTACGTAACTCCGTTAATACGCATCGGATACCCACAAACCTATATATCAAGGGAAGCTTACAAAATTATCTAAATGATGGTGGAAAAATAGTTTAAAATTTTGATTTATAAACGATTGCGAGCATCATGATATCATAATTCAAACTCTTTGTTTCATTTCTGGACGTCCATGCCGCTGTCACTTTTATTTTCAACCATTTTTAGTTTGTTTATGAGTTTTTAACTTAATTCCGTCCTGGCGATTTTTAATTTAATGCGTCATTAATTTTCTACAGGTATTTGAAGAAAATTCCATATTTGCAGCGTACAAAACTGCCCTGATTGAGTCATAAAAAATGATTGGAGTGGAATTTTAAAATTTGCCAGAACGGTTTTCATGCATTTTCAGCTTTTGTTTTATGAACTTGCCGAATTTGACGGCATGAGATTAAAAATTGGGGGAGCATTGATCCTTTGCGTTGTCGCAGTTTTAGAAAAAACATGTCTCGAGAAGTTCACTCCTAAAGTACGCCGCACGTCAAACAATTTCACTTCCGGTAAAAACTCTCGTTCGTCATATCTCGCAAATTATTAGACGTATTGAAAAACATTTTTCCTACTAGAAGCTCATTTTATGTATTTTTTTTCTGCAAAAATCTTAACTTCGAAATTTTAAACCGTTCCAACGTGAGCGGTAGCCTTGAATCATTAATTTAAAACAAACTAGTATGCATATGAGATCTATTTAGAATAGCTTGGACCCACTATTCTACACCGTTTTCAAACAAAAACAATACTGTTTTGTCCCGGATACCGGTCCTTACTACAACGCCGAAAACGATCAGCTAAAACGGATCGTTTCGAAAACGCTAGCAATCCAGAGTTGAACACTGTTTGAAAACGCTGTTCTCCTAGTGTGGACGGCGAAAACGATGCTATCTGAAAACGATGACGTCATGAAAACAACACCACCTGGCTGTAGACCACTCAACCGTGATTATACAAGATAGCGGACAGACGCTTCCAAATGGCTTCCTTGTTGATTGAGTCTCTCGTTGCTCTTGGAAGTTCATTTAACCCTGTTGAGACAACTTTTTGTTTTTTTCTTCCACTGATGTTCAATCGATCCGCGACGTTCCTGGTTTCATTTTTCTCTTTCGAAAGACATGCAGGAAAAAATGTCTGACCACCAGGCTAGGGGGCGGCATAGGTGAAATCAGATGACATAGTTCATAGAGCACTTTGATTTTAAAAAAATTCCTGGTTTTTTCTTTTTTTGTCTGTTTGTATAACTCATTCGCTTTTATTTCCTATCTTGTGTGAAAGTGTGTGAACATGATTAAAAAACAGAAACCTTAATGTCTTTTTAAGGGTAGGACTTTCGCGAACCCGACGGCACACCCCACCCACACTATATGAGAGTACCATCCCCCCCGGGGTTTCAGACTTTTTGCCTCATAAAGAGCTGACGTTGTTGAAAATCCCGCACCGAATTATGATTTTTGGCTGACGCGAACCAGAAATTCTACTTCAAGTGGCCTTATAATAATGCGCGGATTCACAGTCAGGTTAGAAAATGTACAAACTTCAAAGCTATTTTGTTCTGTAAACGAAGAGAGGTTTTTAAATTTTGTTAAAACAATCTGATTCGCATATAACTTAATAGAACGTTAAATACGTCGATACGAAGCAGACAAGAGATAGCATCACACGGCATGACTAAAACTTGTTTAATACACTGCGCCCACACATAACTAATTCAGCGGTTCACAATCTCAAAGTTAAGCCCATGCTCCCGCGCCGGCAAAATCCAAGATGGCGGCCGAAGGGACAAGGACAGGGTCAGGACCTCGAAACAAGCTGTTTCGCGTGCTCCCTTGTACAGATACGACAAAAGTCGAGCTCACCAGGGGACGAACAGTTGTTGGCGCTGTTGCAAAGCTAAAACCCTACCTTCGTCGATGAAAGGTTGATTACAAACTCTGACCGCTCAATTATATATAACGAGGAAAACGACACTCCACCGTCATTTGGTTTAGATCTATGAGCCAAAAGAGGGTTCCACAATATGGTTCCAAAAGGTAGATAATTTATCGCTGGCTGTGCTGTCGTGATTTTATGGCGCTGTTGCGCTTTAGATGGAATCTTTTGAGCTTCAAGTGGCAAGCAGTAGCATCTGTTCTCTCCGGCCTTGAAGTTGAAGAGTTTCTCTAGTAGGAGAACCACAAAATTGAAACCTCGTCTGAAACCCAGAAGGTACAGAAATGACACAAGGAGACAACGAATATGGTGAGCAAGCTTAGTGTATTTTATAACAATTTTGTACGATATGCTGAAAGTTGTATTTGTCCCCATACAAAGTCTATAAAGCTGAACCTAGAAATGAAAACTCCAGCAAACAACTTGCAGCTTGGGCTGCATGTAGTTAAGCAAACAATTTATTTCACTCATGTTTGTTGGATACATGTTTGCGATAGCCGATTCGGTGTTCCGCACTTCGCTTTAAATGCTCATATCTAAGACCCGTTTCAAACGCCTTGCTACTGTCGTGCCGATCAATCGCGCGCGAGCTAACTCGACTGTAGAACGAATTCGGCTCCACTTGTATTAAAACGCCGAATTTGAGTCGAACTAGTCTAGGACTTAGCACAACCTCGTTTCCAACATTTCAAAACAGGTTTGACTAGGTTTTTAGTTCATTAACAATTTATGAAGCGAATTCAGCACAACTTTGGTGAAATACTTTGGCACGATACGAACCAGAGCTAGAGTCGTGTAGAACGTGTGATCTTGCCGTGCTAATTGACTTTTGCGCGGTATGTTTTCAGACACCGTGCAAATCGTGCCACAGTCGAATTTGCCAAGTTCGGTTGAACTTAGCACGACTCTTCCACGGCGTATGAAACGGGCCTAACGCGCGTTCGTGCAATAAATTTTAATGAATTATATTTTTCCCTTAACGGCCAAGTTAGTGGCTAATCAAAGTTTTACTTTCAATTAGGTTTCAAAACATTTTAAGAACATTTGAGTCTGCGTTCCTGGGGCGGATCCAGGAATTAGTTAAGGTGGGGGGAAAGAGCTGGAAAGGGAAGGCAACGTTGGCCTTCTCTATCTAAGTGTTATTGTTGTTTGCCAAGTAGTTTTTAAACAAGGAAAAGTAAGGTCAATTTCTTTTTATTTTAGGCTGTTCGACTGAACCACCGGAACCACTCCTGGTTCCGCCCCAGCATTCCTCCACTTTTTAAGAACACTCAGCAACTGTTTTAGTCTAACTCTATACATCCATGCCTTGAACTCAGGTTGGACGGTCTGTTCAAATTATGCTTCAGTCATGCCATCCGTTTTCCCAACCAACAGTGTCAAATCTTCATTCTTGTTCATGATATCCATGGAAATCATGTTCTTTTTTGCGTATGGAGAGTGACGTCTACGTTTGAAGGCCTGATACACATTTAACAGTAATAGTATTATGACCACAATCACCAGGACAACGATGACAGGAATATAGACTGTTGAGGTGTCAGTGGGGGGTGACCTTCGAGCTGCTACCAAGGTTACTGCAAGAACAACAAATCAAATACCGCTGAACCAAAGGACACGGAGCTGGTCCAAAGCCTACTACGGCAGAGTTAATTCATTTTTTAAAATTTTTTAGATGCTTAAGTGTTTTTTAAAAAAATCTTTTCAATCTTGTAACGTTATCGCTAGTTTTATTAGTTCATGTAAGTGTGTATTTATATTGCACCGGCACCTCCTTTTATAAAGAATTGTGGTGCGAAAAGCTACAAGTGGAGTTTCAATACTTACCCACTTACGGAATGTATATCTAAGCTTAAAAACCCTTCAATGTTATTCTTACAATGTATTACTCGTGATCCGATTCTGTATAGAGGGTTTGAATGGGATTAACTGATTACTCAGAATCGCCTAAAATTGTAACTGATTGCAGAGATTTGAAATTACTTTTAGCTGATTATTGATAATAGTTGTTAAAAACTCTAACTGATTACTGAAATTCGGTCAAAAGTTACCTGATTATGATTACTGTGTACTTGTATCCCCATTACGACCTCTGTACAGTATACTATAGTTTAGTTTAGTTTATAATGAAGGGTTTGGGTGGGTTAATTTGGGAAAGGAGGAGGAGGGGGATTCGATAAAATGGAAAATAGACAACAATTTGAGTTACCAAGGTTGCAAGGCTCAATCATCTCATGTTCTGATAATCATCACACTATGGGAACTTTTATATGTTTCTACGTAGTCTCAGGGCTGAAACACGTCAGTTCTCTAAACACCTATTAACTTATTGATTATACAGGGCCGTACCTAGCGGGGGGGGGGGCAAGTGGGGGCAGTTCCCCCCCTAGAGACCCGACAAAATGATTGTAACGCTGTTACAATTGTCATCTCTGCCCCCCCCAGAAATAAAATAACTCTATCAGCACAGCCCCCCTGCTCAAAAAATTATAAGTACGGCGCTCTTATTTGCTGAGCAATTGATTTCGTTTCTAACATTATTTTGTTGTTACCCGCTTAGACTACCAATGCTATTTGCGGGTCAGCCATTTCTAAGTTCCTTACAACCAAATAAATGTTGTTGTAACAAGAAAAAAAAATTCAAATTCACCTACCTGTCTTGTTGCTTGCCCAGAGTTCCTTCAAACGAATGCTGTAGTTACTATAACCTGCAATGTTTTCCATGTGGCACACGTACTCCCCAAACTCATCAGAAGATCCAGGTGTGACAACCAGAATGTTATCGTGGACCTTGATGACATCACTGGTAACAACACGAGTTCCGCCCTTTGTCCAGGAGTACTTGACCGGAAGTGGGTTGGAAGCGTAGCATTCAATATTGGTCGGGTAGCCGATCCTGGCTGCAACTTCCTGTCTCGTCAGGTTTTTATTTATTTCGGGTTTCCCTGATATTGAAACAGCGTTTGGTTGTATACAAGTCGGGAAAGTTGTGACACAAAATAAGACAAAGGCCACATAAGTTTAGAACATAGCTGGCAATTTTTCGCGCGCTTTTAATATGGCGCAAGTGTCCATCTAAATCTCGATAGACGCCCGCCCGTGCGTCTATCCAATCGCGTGATTGCATTCAGCCAATCAAAACGTTCAGAATAGTTTAGGATAGTTGTGAGAGTACATAAGTGACAAAGTTGTAAGCGAATGCATGATCTCCAAAAGTCCTGCGTAAGTCCCATTTCTACCAGAACTGATAGGAAGCAAAATTAAAGATATTTATATATCGTGCGTTCTATTAGTCGACTTAAAATAACAGACACAGCAAGACACGCTTGTTGATAAGGGTAGACTACTGCCAGTGCTTCGGATAATCACCTACACTTGCAAAGGCAGCCAGGCATATAGGGGAACACATGTTCTATTGTCTTTACTCGCACCAAACATCACACTCATCAAATGTTGTCAATCAAAAAATGAAATGAATCTTTGGGAGGTAAATTGTTAACTTACCGAACACCTTCAGGTTGGTGGAGGTTGTAGCATTAGCGACAATGTTCGTTGCGGTACACTGGTAAATTCCAGTATCCGTCTGTTCTAGTGGATGGATTACTAAGAATCGGTTACCGCTCCTAAAGATAACCCGTTCAGAGGAGCGCATGCGTACGCCATTCTTTGTCCAATAAAAAGTTGGTTCAGGATCACCCTCAGCGTCACAGTGAAGGATAGCGGCCTGGGTCCGAGGATATTTCATCATCTTCTGAAGTGAGGTAGATATTGTTGGGGCAGCTGTTGATACAAATATATAACAGCACGAGATTATGAAGTGTTCTCTGAAGACACTTAAAAATATCTGTTAAACTCGCATCCAAATATGGTATAAAAATGATCATATAATTTAGTTCATGCAACCAATCATGATCGAAATGGTGTTTGTAATGTTAAATGTACGCTCTTAACTCACCTACAGCTTCTACAGTTACTCAGGGACCGCGGAGCATAGAGGGGGGCAGGGGGGCACGTGCCCCCACAAAATTTTAAGAATTACAAAGGGTTAGTAAGAAAAGGTGTCCTGTGCCCTCCCCCCCTTATTTATCGCATCACTAACGGTACCCCCTAATCTCAAAGTCGCTCCGCGGTCCCTGTTACTGACAAAAACTAACGATAAAAACCAACGTATTGAAGGTATTGTTTGACTAAAAAATACCTCGATGTCGTTCTCTTCAGCCCTTGTTATCGCTGCCATTTTGTTTTTGAACTTAACTCCGCTGACACGCAACACAGCAGGCACAATAGTCGTATATATTTTTGAATAGCTGTATTTATTTGAATAGCCGTATACTTATTTGTAGTAGACATGTATTAATTTTGAATAGCCGTATATATGGCTGAATAGCAATCTATATATCTGAATAGCCATATATATCTATGAATAGCTGTATATATGGCTGAATAGCCCTTTATATATCTATAGCAATATAAATATTTCTGAATAGCCATATATACAACTGAATAGCCATATATATTTATGAATGGGTGTATATATGGTCGAATAGCTATATATATATCAGCGAATAGCCACATATGTTTCATAACAATCGTGTATTTATATGTTGTACAATATTGTCCCATATGGCGCCCCATAGATTAGAAATTCTACAGTATACTATTTTTTCGAACTGGCTGCGAAGGTGGATACGTTAGAGGAAGTGAGAAGAGAATTTTTTTGCTTTCAGTTTTTTATGGTCTGTAAAGGAGACCGACCACTTACAAGTCTGTCCTAGCTCAACACACGGGTGCAAACACACATGATAATGACCGACCATGAATGTTGAAGAAGCGACCTTTGGTAGCAACATAGCTTCTCTTCCCTTCTCTTCAAGTAAACACACCTTAACAACTAACTACGAGTCCTGTGGAGTTTGACTGAGCCACGACCACGTTAATGACTTAACAAGTAAAGAAACATTTCACGAAGTACATGTAGCTCAATGAATGGGCCAAAACGTCCCAGGTAGTTTGCAACCACACTTCATGAAACGATATGCATTTCAGTTGAACACCAGCTGATCGTTCTTGCTACTAATATAAACACACTTACTGTAAACTTCGAGACTTGCGGAGCTTGATCGAACCGCGACCTTATTCTTAGCTTCACAAGTGAAAACACCTTCAAATAGTGCGTTGTTTTTAACGTTCTCCAAGATCAGTGATCCGTTTCTCACAATTTTAGCATCAGGAATTACATGATCGTTGAACTTCCACCGGAAAGTCGGGACAGGGATGGCAGAAGCAGCGCACACGAGAATCACGTCTTCACCAGCTATTGTCGTTGTGTTGCTAGGTGTTGTTGTGAATCGTGGAGGACCTGCCGGAAAGTAAAACCTAACGATAAGTCGTCCAATAAATAAAATGGTGGACTCCATTTCAGTATTTGTAGAAACATTACAATGACTTACTTTCCAAATGTGTCTACATTTCCCTTGGCTTAAAACCTAATCTTATTGTCTCACTTACCAGTTGTGCATTTGTTCTTCTATATTATTGCACCACCTACGCACAGTTTAAATGTTAAAAATAACTTTGTATGGTTTATCCTTAACTCATGAAAATTTATAATAATAATATATAATTTACAAAATCTTCTAGCGAGTCTTTGAAATGATGTTTAATGTAAAGGCAGATAGCTGTACTACAGAAACTTCCAAAACATTAGAACTAATAAGGTTTGCAGCCTTCACAAGGGTTTAAACTTTCAAAACTAAAGTCTAGTACAAAGTTAACTTTGACTCAAGTGATTACTTTGTAGGACACTGCATTAGCAAAATGGTTATTACACGAATGAATTTAACACCAACAGTACCGAAAACAACATCAATGCTAAATAATTAAAAGCAACGTGTGTTTTCCAAAGCTTCAAATGAAAATCTCCAGTTTTCAACCATTTCTTAAACCTACGATTTATTTCAAAATGCTGTAATCTTGATTTAAACTAAAAGAAAAACGTTTTTATGTAATCCATACATTCAAGTAGACTTATAAAACCTCTTTTACTTTTTACATTGAAGTATTGTTTCTTTCTTCTTAACCTATTTTTAAAATAATGACCGCGTTTCGTTAGACAAAAAATGCTAAGTATGCAAGAATAAACGATAGACCAAATTTATAAAGCAAATGGGCGTGTTAAAAAACATAACTCTTGTAGGGGAATGATAAGAATAATTTTTTTCTATATATTTTTAGCAAGAGTGTTACAATGAATGAAAACTGTTGATAAATGCAAACCTTCTACAGTAACCACGATACTGCTGTTGGCAGACCCACGGTGGTTTGCGAACACGCATGCGTACTCTCCATGGTCCTGATATCCAGTCGTAGCAATGGTCAACAACGACCTTATAATATCTGTGGTTTCTGACGTTGAGACTGTAACTCGATCTGCTGTATTTGAAATCACTTTCCCGTTCTTGTACCACGTGACTATGGGTCGAGGGTTCCCTTCTCCCTGGCAAGTCAATGAAAGCTTTGTTCCAAGCAAAGTAACAGTTTCCCTCGCCATCGCTTGAACAGTTGGCCGAGCTGTAAAATACAATTCCATTGCTCTAATATATTTTTTGGCAACTATTAATCATGACAAAGGAAATAATTGCTGTGCCATCTTTCGCTGATTGTGTGTTCCTTGTAAGTGTTCCAATAGTATTGCATGACATGCATATCCTGAACCAATGTCATGCTAAAGGCGATCGGAATCTCCATCGAAAAGAATTGTATTTCTACAAAAATTGCAGCGACCTTTACCATGATGTGACATCGATTGTAGCGGAACAGTGATGGTTGTTCCACTACAGCAAGAATTACTTTAACTTTAACTAAACAGATATTATGTAGTTTTGCAAACCACAAGCTTTTTTAATCAGTGCCTTTCAAAAGAAAGCAGCCAAATGCGTTTAAGGTATGCTACAGTTATGTTGGTAAGCTACTGATTTAACTCAGTTTTATTTCAGTGATATCATGATAGTTGTTTGTGCAGTTTAAATGCACGGTCGGTTGTAGCTAGTCTTATACTTTCGCTGACAATGTTGTTCATAGTAATCAGTGTTTTATAGCTTTCACAATATCTCCAAAAATAATTTCCATATCAAAAAAGTTTCGTTGTACCTTACCTTGCTTGCAACCACGCTTATATTTAAAGCCACCCCTGATGACGTAGCGCTTTGATTGCTATAATTTTGTTATAGTACTAAATTGTACAAGGATTTGCCCTCAAACTACTTATTGTTACAAAGATAAGTCTTTCCATTGACTATCGGTCTATTTCATTCTCGTAGCACCTAATATCCAATCGTAACTTCTAGTTATTAGTTTTACATCAGTTACTTACTGTGTATCATCACTGTTACTGTGAAGGAGTCATCTCCGGCTATGTTTGATGCTCTGCAGGTATACAATCCAGCACTTGTGTCGCTGACATTCACCAAAGTCAGAACACGGTTAGACGCCACCAAATACTGCACAGTTCTGTTTCGTGCATCAGTCTTCACCCACTGATAGGTAATGTAGGGAAATCCATTTGCCTGACAAATTAGAACAGCAGTAGAGCCTGCGTTGAACGTTTCTTTACTTGCGACTCCAAAGATCTTTGCTGGAACTTTAATCAACAAATAATATTTATTGGATTTTAAAATTGCTGTACAGCAATATTTTTTACAGGAACATTCAGTTTAAATGGAGAATTGATCAGCATTTAGTTTTACAGAGAGCTCAGTTAACAAACCAAACCACGGGGATGACTCTACAAAGCCCGTAGTCGCACCAACAAACCTCTCGACCACCAAGGAACTAAAAGGTCCGCTTGATAGGACTGCAAAATGTGTTAGAAAAAAATATTGTGGTAAAGGTAACATTGACAATTCTCTGCACTTCCAGCAATTTGAGACTTTCTAATTTCAAATTTTTTCCGGGGTTGCATGCCTCCGGGACGCCTTAAAAGCTTTTGCATGGCCTCTCATCACCACGACAATTGTTTGATCTCGGTTCTTGAGGTATGCACCAAATCTCCCCCTCCCCCCCCCCCCCCCCTCCTTCTCACAATGAAAAATCATGGCTACGGGTCAGCCTACTCAGCCTTTTCAAGTTCCTAACACCAGTACAACCAATCACTAAAAATTACACGTTTTCGGCTTTTCCCTTTATAAATTTCAAAGTACATCTTGTCATAACATTTATTCAAACTAGAAATAAATACAATATTTGCTTTTGAAACAGCATAAAAAGTGTTATTGTATGACTTCAATTAATTTGTACGGTCTCACTCGTAAGAAAACGAATTTGAACACAAAACGATAAGTTCGATCCATATCCCGAAGTTTCCATGCATTATTCTGTTTGTTGTATAAACTTTTCATTTTGTATCTTTATTGGACGATTTTTAAAGTCAGAAACTTCTCTAAACTTTTTAAATTTTGATCATCAAGATTTCGTGAAAATCTAAAATTTCGACGGTTATGACGTTATTTGCCAATTAAATTAGGCTTATTAAATTAATATCATCCCAAAGCTTTATAAAACTCACTTGTGACTATCTAAAGCATAAACTGTCGAAAGTGTCCAACCTTTGGAACTTAGACGGGATTGTCCCAATTATACTCGCAAACAATGAATCTTGATTCATTCAAGGTGAGGATAGGAAAAATCACCTACGAACAATGCGACAAAAAAGAAAGTTTTTTTTTCTCTTCACTGTTTAAAAAAGTACTTTTCAAGAACAATAAGTGTAAACTAGTCATCAAAGTACACAGCAATTTTGACCAACATTCCTCTAAACAACTTGATAGACCGTAATCCTTTTTAAGCTATTCAAGAAGCCAATTAAAATTTTTCCATACGGTATAAAACAAATCATTTTTTAGGTCTGCAGGTCGAACAATGTGCTATCATTAGCTACCAAATGAACAAAAACCCGTCGCAGGCTCAAGCTTCCGAGAGTTTTACAACCAAAATGATTCATCACCTTGTTTAGAAGGGCATCCATACAGCTCAACTCTTAGGGATCTGCTTCCAGTGTATGTCTTCGGAATAATCCGGACATAACGCGCATAGATTGGTGGGGAAAGAAGACGCTTCACAACATAGCGATTGCTATTCACATTGCCATTTAATAGCTGTAAAACAATAGAGAACGGGCATAATTTCAATGAAAGACTCACTAAACTTTCTGGATTATAGAAGTTCCGCTTAAAACATATTCTGGAGATCTGCTGTCTTTGCAGTAATTACACACTGGCAGCATTTGCCCATAGGAAGCAGAGTTTCAACTAGATCTTTGTCTTAAAAAATATTTTTCTCAACTACTTGGGTAAGAAATATTTTTAAAAATATTAGATAATGATGATGATAACGGTAATAATAACGGCAGTGATAATGATTATGACAATTTGAACAAAAACAGAGAAACCATACTGTGTATATACTTAAGATATCGATACTTTGCCATTACGATAAGATTCAAATTATGTCCCATTAACAACACTAATACCAACAAACACAGTCTATGTTTTTACATTTCGTCATTATGTAAAGTAATACTGTAACTAGATATAAATTGCAGCAAAGAAAAACAATCAGTTATACTTACTTTTCCATTTCCATAAGAGTTGAACTTTGTTCCATTAACTGAATACTGGAGTTGATATCGTCGAACGCGTCTCCAAGGACTTCTCCCCGCTGTTCCAATCTGAGTTATCTCTGTTTTAACACCAAGGTCCACCTGGAGCCATTCATACCGATAATATCTTAATGCCGTCCATGCTGAGCCCGAGTTAAGTCGGGCCATTTGGGGTGTATCTCTTCCGCGATAACTGGATGCAGTAAAGGCGACATCAGGAATGATTCTAGGATTGCTTAGTCCTAAAGGCTCCATACAACCTGGAATAAATCATTGTTGAATTGACGTTCAATGTTAAATTGCTTTTTGCTGACTTCAAAATCCGTGTTTAAGTTTTTACTTGTATTTTACAAGAGTAAGTTATCCCTTACCACCATACTTATGTGGTTATTCGGTCGTCGAATAATCTCTAACCTTTCCTTAATTCAATGGTTTTTTACGATGACACACAAAAATGATATTGCAATCTTAGCCTTAGATACCCCGATATAACAATACAGTTGTACTGTTCCTTACCCGTATCGTTGTAATGGGAATACACTGCATTTTACAATACTTTAATATTTACCCCTTACCATCAACGGTGAGAACAATGCCATGCCCACGCCTATTTCCACGAGGGTTTGAAAACACGCACACGTATGATCCAGTATCCACCAATGCGACGTTCCGAATGGTTAGACTGCTGTTCACGCGGAAAGTGCCGGGGACGAGACTTGTATTAACAGACCGTCGGCTGTCATGGAAGACTCTATTGGTTGGATTTATCCACGTGACAGTTGGAAAGGGTTTTGCCTCTGTACTGCACCACAAGACAACATCTTTTCCTTTCTGAGCAACAACTTTGTTGGGAGCTACAATATTTTTCGGTTTCGCTGGATTTGTAGTTAAGAGCAAAATGCACACGTAAGTTAGTTTTACATTCACAGTTCTACTTACAATAAATACTGAGGTAAGTTTGGAACTTACAAGTAAATCAAAATACTTGCCATGCATTTCGAGTATTTGGTACTCAAAGTGTTAAAATGGTGTCATTTTGTTTTGTCCCTTTAATTGTCCCAGGTTTAAAGTATAAAACAGTTTCTGAATGTTTGTTTATATTTCAGCACTCATTTGTTTTGATTTTAGTATTTATTAATCAAATCATTTACCAAACAAGCAAACAAACTAGCAAATACATAAGAATTCAAAATGAACATAAAAAACATTCTAACAAAAAAAAACCGTTTAAAACAAGGAAACATGCAAACACACACACACACACACACAATCAAACATATCAATCTATATATACATATATATACCTATATACAAACATACCACATTTCTGACAGACCACACTTATTAATTTACCAACATTTCAAATTACCAACTTCCAAACATACATTGGCTTACTTACAAAGAACCGTGACAAACGCTGACGAGCTCACAGTCCCCAATATGTTTGTGGCTGTGCAAGTGTACCATCCCTCGCTGTTAGTATTAATATTCATCGAATTTAGCCGCAAAACACTGTTATATGCACTTTGTCGGCTGTCGTTGATCACTTGAGAGCCATCCTTTGTCCACGTGTAGGAAGGGAAAGGAAAGCCATAGGCCAGGCACCTAAGCTCTAAGCTTTCCAAGTGTTCAACTGTTACATTACGTAGCGGAATGGCCATTACGAGGGGCGCAACTAAGAAAAGAGACGCCTTTTAATTAATGACTTAGTGTTTAACCTCTCTAACTAACGCACTGTGCGTTTATTTTGTTTCGTAAGAACAACATTTTTTCTTCACTTCCCTTTAAAAATACATTATTACACGAAGTTTTTAAATGCTTCTTTTCCGTTTAACGCTTCGATGTGCGCTTTAACGCTTTATCCCTTTTTATCATTTGATTACATAATTGAGTTATAGGAAGTTCAAGATAAAAGTTGCTACACCATATCCATAATTGGCAGACACGAGCAAGAAGTGGGATTAAGTGCATGGAAGCGAGGCTTATGGTACAAAATAACAAAGAAAAAAATGTAACAATGCCTCGTAGGCCTCACTTGCATACATTCCGTTCCATTGCTTTTTTCTTGTGTGTCCTCAATTTATGAATTTGGCGTGGAAAAAGATGTCAGCAATTCATACAGAAGTTGCAGCTCAGTTTTGTTCAATTGTGTTTTACCTTTCTCGCCGTAAAGTTCCACCTTAAGACAAGGCCAGACAGTCCATCTTTGCGGTACAAAGCGGATGTACCTCGCAACCCTTGTGCTTCCTAAACTCCGCATGCTTCTGCTTGATTGGAATTCCTGATACAAGTATATAATCAAATCTTAATTAGAAATTGTTGATATAGCAACAGTCGTTGTGCAACAAGTCCGCCATCTCAGCCACAAGTTTTGTTTTAGCAAAATTGTAGTAAATTCTCTTGAACCCAATAGAAAACTTTGATGTATGTGTATGTATATTTGCATTCACCTAATAGTCGTTTGCTTAACTTTTAGTTTATATACAGGACTCCATTTAAACTAGCTTTGCTAATTAGACTTCCTGTCAGTATAAATATTTGAGAAATAAATGATTTTTACATCTTCAAATAAGAAAATGTTTAAGAATGAAGCAGAAAAGTTTAAGTTAAAACAAATTCCGCTTTTAAGCAATTACTGCTAGCCTTAATTTAAACAATTCATTGTACATAAATTATAAGTAGTGACTTAATCCAAATCACGTCAAAAGAAACGATCAAGACTGGACTGTAGGTACTACAATGTTTGTTTTAGCTGCTCAAAAACTACAAGTTTTAAGTCAAGAAAAGGCCATTTGACTCCCTTAAATTAACAACGTTGGCATTTAAGATGTTAAGAAACTGCAACAGGAAGTACAGTTACACCTGCAAACATAAAAAGAAGGAGAAAAAAAGAGATTTACTGGTCTAGACAATCGCAAAGCATCTGTTCTGTTGAAAGGTTCTGTTGATGTCAACACTTTGTACCACGTGGTGGATGACCGGTTGTTTGTCGTTACGTCATCGACAGCTACCACTCCACAGATGAAGTAAGGAGCACCAAGGTCAACCTCCAGCCACTCGCGCGAGGAATTGTGGGCAGGGCACCAGATGCTTGTTGAGTTAAAAGTGCCATTCATTGCCGAATGGGCGTCGTCACGGTCGGAAGATGAAGATATACATGGAACAGCTCCACTTGAATTGGAAGTCAGGAGCGGAGTAAAATTGCACAAATCTGGAATGGAAAATAGCTTTTATAGTAAAATACGTTTAGTAACGCCAAGTGAAGTGAAGTTAATCAAAGAAAAGTAAAGTAAAGCGGAGTGAAGTGAAGTGAAGCGAGGTGAAGTACAATAAAGTAAAGCAAAGTGAAACAAAGTGAAGTAAAACAAGCAAAAGCATAGTGATATGAATGTAATTATATGAAATGAAATAAAAAATCGTACTAACTGAAGGACGGATAAGTAACCTTGAATTGGTAAGCCCATGTGTGTCCTAAATTGCTTGATTTTTGTACAATACTCCTATCAGTCTTGTCCTAGAAAGTTTGTATTTGCAAAAGTTCGGCTTAGGAAATAAACTTTATCTGCTAAGAGAACTGTCTGTTATAGTTGACTTTTACCGCAAAATGCCAGTTTAAAGTTAAGAAAGTTTGCCCATATATTTGGCAATTAAATGGACAACTTGAGAAAACGGTCCTTGTAAGAAAAACATTGTCAAAGTAGGTTTTTCTTGCCCTTAATCCTGTCCAAAAGTGTTCCGAAAAGTTCTTTGTTTTTATAATTTCAGCAACTAAAAAAACTAAGTCCATAAAATACGAAAACGTGTTTCAAAAACTTGGGATTCGAAATTGGTCTGTAAATTTATTTGCCGGATGTCTTGTGTCCTCTACAGTTAATAAAAAGAAGTGACGTACATGTAGGAACGCGTGTCAGAAAAGCTTTATTGTAGGTCACAATTTACAAACAGACTTTTAAAACTAAACTTCAGCAAACAACAACGACGACAACAACGTCAATTGTTTCATGATATGCAAAACTCAGCTAAAATAGACAGTTCAGATTGGTCAAATTGGCAGACATCGTAGTTAGCGCTGACAAAGCTATTCCCCGGCAAGTTAAAGACCGCTGGCCCGGATGTTTAGTTATGTATGGCGGCTCAGCTTCCGATTGTTCACGGCTTCACTTGAGCATTCCATTCCGTGACGCGTGAAATTTTGATCACCTAACTGACATTGAATTAAATGAACATTATACTTTTGAAAGTGCCGGCGTGGCGCTGCAGCCCTTGTTGAACTGCAAGTAAAGATATTTTCAAATTTGAGAGCCTTTCAACAAAAACTATGGCACAATCGTTACAAACGGCACCGACGAAGGGATTCGCTTCAAGAACAGAAGAAGATATGTTAAAAATGAAGAAACAAAATGACTCAAAAACACTCGACAAAGTAAAGCGCCCTCAGGAACTCATTACAACCGCCTGAGTCCATAAACCTGCTGTGGTTTGCAGGGCAGCCAATAAGTGCGTAGTATTTTACTTACCAAGAATTGCAGAATTGAAAACGAAGATCTTTTAGGATTGTTTGTGGAGGAATTATACATGGAACATGAAATTGTTAATACCTATAGTCTTTCGTGACCACGTGGTAAGAGAACGGCAAGGAACAGGACGAGATAGAAAGCACTATTGGAAGACCTAGTATGTTTACCAGGTTTCACTTAGGAACGGAAAGCTTAAGGACAAAGAGAGATGGCCCCTCATGACCTACTGTGCTAACAATGCGCACAAGAAAAATACCTTTTTCACAAACATATATTGGCGTTTTCCATCCTCTTGGTACCTTACGGATGTCGCATGCAATGTCATTCCAATTAGCTGTCCCTTTCAAGTACATGAGCCCGCAGTGTTCTGCAGCTCCAACATTATTTGGTTCATTGTAGGCCCATCTTGTGTAAGAAGGACGAGTGCCATCAAACCAGTAAAACCGGTTATTGGGTCCTCTTGTGAGACCAAGCCAAGCATCATTGTTAAATCTGTAATTCCTTCCAAGTTGTTTCACAAAGTTATTTTCAGAATACGATTCGATTTTTGCCAAGTGAGCTCCCATAGCTTGGCATTTCCGTTGCGCATCTACCCACAGTACAGTTGGGTCGTTACAAGCTTTGTATTTGGAATTTTGGAAGGTTACCCAATTGCCTGGGCAAAAACCAACATCTGTAAGAATTGAAACAAAAACAAAATTTTTAATAAAATTACATAGGGTATACTGGAGGAATCCCACAGCGGTGGCACAGCGGTTGTGATTTACACTACTGTCACACTGACACTAGTGTGACCTCGGTGGTGTTGACAGTATTGTGACAGCGGTGTACTTAACTGTGCTGTGACAGCAGTGGCCTAGACAACACTGTGTAAGAGCGATAACAGCAACCATTAGTGTGTCAGCGATGTAAATTGACAAAGGTGCAACAACAATGACACTGACAGCGCTGTAACATTACTGTACACACTAGTGTGACAGCGGTAACAACTGACAGCGCTGTGACAGCGGTGTCAACTGACCACCGCTGTGACAGTGATGTTCATATCAATAGTGTGACAGAGATGTGCACATCACTAGCACTGTGGAAGTAGTAGCAACTGACAGCGTTGTCACAGCATTGTCAGTTGCCATCGCTGTCACACTAATGTGCTCATCGCTATCTCAGCACTGAGCAAACCTCTGCTGTCACAATACTGTGCTCGTTGTCGCTGTTGCACATCGGTGTCTAGCCGCTGTAGGACTGATTCCACCTGTGTAAGATAAAACGACGTCTTGTAAGTGAAAAAAAAAACCTTGAAAAAAAGATTACACTGCATCAGAAACGCTTGAGTCATTTTTACCTGTTGAAACTCATATTTAGGTCATATATTAAACTTAAAAAAACAATCGTTTTGTAAGTTTAAAATACATTGCTTATTAACATTAATTAATAGAAATTTAACCAGTTGATAAAAAACTAGCACATTTAAACCACGTTATAACTATAGACAGACGTACAGGCAGACAGAGAGACGGATGGACGGACGGACAGATAGACAGATTTTTCAACCGAGGACAGTGAGTACACCCACCTTCAGCCATGCTAGCATAGTACACAGCTCTAAAACCTTTCAAGTTTATACTGCCGTCTGACTTGAACCTCACGAGCATATTCCTGCCGGTAGATTGCACACGCTTGTTGCGTTGAGTCCCGCACAACTTAGCAACGACACGACTCGTCCTTGAACCGTCTCTAATCTCAACGAAATCAAAGTTACAATTTGACTCAAGCTGGAAATATGTGAAGGTCAGTTTGACTACACTTCCTTCAGGTACGGTAATGTACCAGGTACATGAAGATCTCGGTGGGTAGCCGCGTGGATAGTTAGGACTTGTAAAGGACCCACGTTTGCCTTGTAGTATACCGCCACAGGAACGTGATGCTGTGTATTAATTAGAAACCAAAAGTTATTTACACAACGATAGTTGGCGCGTCGTCATCCATTATTATTAATGTGCCAACCAGGTATCTATTGGCTGCTTGAGCAAAGCAGTCTTTTCAAATCGTGGTTGGTACATTTGCATTACAAAAGCAATGCTTATAAACAGCAACTTTCGCAATACCTAGCGTTTGTGATTGGATGATTGTCAGGCTAGGTGAAGTTCAAGGAAGGACTGCCGTTGCTTGTAGCTAGTTATAACATTTCGACAACTTGTGCGAAAGCAATCCTCAGAGCTCTGAAAGATCGCATTGGCGAAAGGCACTCCCGTTACTATGTTGCAGTAGTCGGCAAAATTTCAGCGGCAGTTTTGTTTTTGTTTGGCCCGTTTAGTGTTTTGTGTAACATTCTCTCGTTTGCCATATTTCGTGTGTAAGTACTGTTCTATTCTGTTGTAGAGGTTTCCGCTTTGTGTTAATATTTTTTCTAATTTTTTATGATGGCAAACTTACAACACCTTAAAACGTACATCTTCAGCGAAACATTGTTTGTGCCATTTACCATTTCTCACTAGCGGTGTGTGGGGGAACAAAGTGCATCCCCCGACCACTTAAAAATCGAAAAAGGGCAATATGAGTCGGGTAAAGCTATGACAAAACAGCTTTGCACACTTCTTTTGAACTTTGTTGAGCTTAACAACCAGTTAGTAGTAAGAACTACGAGCAGATTGAGTTATTGGTCAGCGGACTCATCTTACCCACGTGACTCTGGAACACATGCTCTTAGCAAAGATGGCGGAGCTGAACAGGTTAAGTTTGGGAGTATAAGCCACGGTTTTTACTCTTTTGTCCATGTGATATACTATACAAACTTGGTGTTAAAAGTGGGATTTAGGTGGGGTGAGTCTGCTGACCAACAGAGTTTCTTTAACTTCACTGCTTTCCCTGTTGGCAATCAATGGTAGCTACATACATTTCATTCGTTCAATAACAAGAAAGCTTACCGCGACGTGCTAAGAGGCCGATCGAGGTAGCAGGTATTCCAAGAAAAAGAAACACAAGTCCTTTGAAGAGGTTCATTTTAATGTGGGCCGATGCACTCATCTGTTGACAAAACGTAGTAAAGAAGACACATAAAGTAATTTCTCGTGTTTGTTTTCTTGGGGTGATAGTATCAACAATAACGCATGCGACGAGTTGAATATACTCACCGACACTGAGGTGAATAATTACTTTAGCAATGAGAAACCAGTGAATCAGTGAAGCAAAAAATTACGGTCTTTGTATTTTTGTGCCGTATTTTGAAATTTATAACAAACCGGAAATTGACAATTGCTTCATGTTAGCGTTACGAATTCTGTATCTCTTGTAAAACTGAGACGTAGAATGTTTGAAAACAAAACCTTTATACCTCGAAAAACTATCCTAGGTTAGCATATACCAAACCAGTGAATAGTGTTTTTCGCGCGCTCTGATTGGCCGTGTGCAGTCATGCAAA
>JAOBRG010062560.1:0-21405 GCA_027574985.1 Umimayanthus nakama | reverse complement strand
TGCTCCGACGAAGGGCTAACGCTCGAAACGTCAGCTAAACACTATATCCCACAGGCGAAAAACATACCATATCAACTCTTGTTGATTAAACCCATATATTCAAATAACTCTTAGTAACCTAAAAATGTATTTTATTCTGGTTTGGATAAACTTGCTTTCAATATGTTGACATGTATCACAGTTTTTAGGAGCAAATACGATAGAAAACTCTTTGGCAGAGCACATGTTATAACCTCAGACATGTTATTACCGGTAATGTGAAAAACAAAACTCAAAACCACTTCACACCCTAAGTTAACGCAAAATTATAAAATTAGTTTTATTAGATCATTTTTTGCACAAGTGTTCAATATTCATACATGTACTTCTTTTTATATGCATCAGTGTAAAATGAAACCATATGACACAGTTCAATTATAGTTCATATTGTAAAGAAACTGAAAAGGTGTTTTAAAAAACGAAAAATAGGAAAATACTCAGTTACTTCTACAATTCAGTCATAATAATACAGAATATCCTTTTCACATACCCCAAATGATCTATTAAATGCCCGGGGTGTTTATTTAATTTTCGTACTAAAAGGGGGGACGTCTAAAAGATACGAGGTGTTTATTCAAAGGGGGTGTTTATTTCTTATTTAAAGTAATGCATCACAATCATTTATCGCAAGCAAGACATGATTTCTAAGCCCTTGATCTAGAAAGGACATTAACAAATAAACTATTGATCGATGAAGTGTTTTATATGCTCTTTATTCTTGGGAAGTATTATCAGTTGTGAAAAAAAAATACTTCTGGGATTCTAGATAGGGGGCGTTTAATAGAGAGGGGTGTTTAACCCCAAATTCTAAATTCAGAGGGGGGCGTCTATCAGATACGGGGCGATTATTGGAAGCTGGGTGTTTATTAGATCATTTGCAGTAACAACTAAAGGCCTACAAACTAAGTACTGACCACTTGAAACATTGTTGGCAGCGCTCTCAGTCTGGGCAGTGGGGGTAGTTGCTTTCTTTCTCTGAGCCTCTTGCCGTAGTTTGAAAACCACTTGAAACAACTCATGCAAATTGGCAGTTACAGTGCTTGCCTGGTGACAAAGGATACATTGTAACAGCCCATAGTAAAGCCCTGGGTTTTTACAAATTATTTATAAAGAGGTTTGTGGGTGTGTGTATAAACACGGGGTGTGTATCAAGGAGGGGGGAGGGGCAATACCAATGGGACTTCTTGATTGTTAGGAAAAACAGCTGACCAAGCTTAACTGTAAGAACAGAAATATTTTAGTATTTCAAAGTACTTAAAAATACATATCCATTACATACAGGTTTTTCTGTCTTGAGTGCAAACAGTTGATGTCCAGTGGAAGAACTGGGAACACTGACGACATATCCAAATGTCCTCCTGTCTTCAGGGTCGTGGGTTATGTACGACACTTTGTTTATCATATGTTCATGAACAACCAGCTGTGAAGCAAGTACAAACTAAACATTATTATACTTCCAAAAGTTCTATCAATCATTAATTTTACTTCATTTTGCCTTTTCTTTGGCTAAGTAAAAACTACACCTGAAACTGGCTGTAAAGTTCTGGTACTTTATCCTGGCTAAGACAATGAATTTCTCAGTCTCTATAACCTTAAAAGTATGTAAGTGTCTGGGCAATCTGAGGTTTTGAAAGCTACAGAAAGCTCTTCTGATTAAGGTTCTAACATTTCTTCCACTGACTGCAAATAACTGTGAGCTGACACTGAGGATCGGTTCTTTGTTGGAATACTTTGATTACTTGTTAAATTGGATCAACATAATTACATAGAATTTGTCCCCACACGCAGTTAAGCCTTGCTTCATGAGCTGTGGGAAACATGGTGTTCATATATTGATAAAATTATCTCCTTACCAGTACCAATGTTGGGTTGTATTGTTCTTTTTGATTGATTTCTTCTGCTCCATAAATCCCCATTATTTACAGATTTTGTCCTTATTTTTCCTTGCTTTTCTGGTAGTTTGTCAATTCAGACTGAGTTCGATGTATTTCTAACAGTATGACCGCTGAATCGAAGCCCCACATTCGCCCAATGAAACCCCAAAGAGAGAGTGGGTAGAATATTATTTCATGTTGCTAGGAAACAACTAAATAAGCCAATCAGGTTGAAGGAAAATATGGCAATTGTATTTTGAAATCATGCTGACCTCGTAAGAAAATAAAGTTGCTCTCTCCCCTTGGGAAGGCCCGAAAATGGTGCTCACTTAACTGGTCAGACTTATAGAAAGTGGCAACTTCCAAATTTAAAAGTTGGCGCGTCCCATCTGATCTCATGAGCTCCAGGCGACAACTTGAAAATGATTTCCTACCCACTTTCTATATGGGGTTTCATTGGGTGACCGAGGGACTTTGGTACAGCGATCATACCGTAAGGAATACAATGAACTCAGTTGAACTGACAAACCAACAAAAACAGATAAAAAAAGTAAATATTAGGGATTTATGGAGTAGAATGAAGCGATCAAAGACACAATACAACATTGGTACTGGTAAAGAGATAATTTAATCCACTAGAAAAGCATGGGGAAGGATAAAAAACAGTAAACATTGGGGATTTTTGGAGAAGACACATTTCAACCCATTGGTGCTGGTAAGGAGAATTTAGTATTATTAGCATAAAGTACAATGTTTCCTACAGCTCACAATTACATGGAATATTGTACACACTGTTGAGCTTACTCTGATTCCTTTCCTTCTCAAATGAAGAGCACAAATTCAGGTGGCCACACTAATTACTGTAACAGTTGCAAGCAATATTCTGCCGTTCAGGGATTGCCTATAAAGTTTAAAAGTTCTCACCTGAGTCTTCTCGTCAATCAGTTTAATGCCTTTCAAATTTACATTCATTACAATCTTCTGTTTGTGTTCCCCAATTTCTTTGTTCATCTTTACTGCATGAAGCTGTTATAAAGGAATTTATGAAACACTCTAAGTTACAACTTAGGGAGGCAGCATGGCCGAGTGGTTTAAAGCGCTGATTCCTTTTTTTTTTTTTGTGATAACCACAATTTTTATTTATTACTTTGCTTTACAAACTAATCCATTATATTCATCTACAATCAATTACAGTCACAGTCTACAATCGTATCATATCTACAATCTTATCATTTACAGTCGCATACAATGTCTGTTACTCGGAAAAATACAAAAAAACAAAGGAGCACCAGGAAAAGGAAAAGAAAAATAAAACTCGAATCATACACAAAAAAATGGTCTCCACCTTTTTAGGAATTCCACTCGTTTTCCTTTTTGAAAGGATATCTCTTTCTCTATATCAAAGAAATATTTTACTTTTTCTTTGCAGGCTGTAAGATTCGGTTTTTCTCTTCTAGTTTTACTTAAGAAAATATAATATCTCGCAATGAGTACTAATAAGCTTAAGATAACTGTTTTGCAATTTGTTAGACCCAATAACATATTCTCTGAAAGTTCTACATTCTCATGATCAGGATGTGTGTTTATCCAATTTAGCACATTTTAAAGCGCTGATTCCTAACCCAGAGGTTCTGAGTTCCAGTCCTCTGCCTTCCGGACACGTTAGTGTAAATAGCCTTTTGGTCAGCCTTCCTGCCGGAAGGCATTTTAAGGGAAGGATTTTAACTGTTGTCAAGCAATTAAACAGGAGCCACTGGCTCAGAAAAAAGGGCAGCCACTCCGCATCAACGCTAAAAACAGATTTTTTTTATTTTTAACTTGTAAAGTGTGTTAACCCAAAGTAAGTTTGAGCTCATGCTCTTGTGTGTCTTTTCACATGATCCACAGGTGCGAAATCTGAAATATTGTGGGAAGCTATACAGATTGCATATGGGTTGGAGGAGCTATTCAGAATGTTTCACTGTTACTAGGCTGTAGAGATTAATTAACTACACATAAGATTCATGGCAAAACAACTTCTTGTAATGGCCACATACAATAAGGTCTTATTAATTTAATTTTTTTTTGTCTGAAATCATTTAGTGTTAATATAAAAATGAAGAGTCACCGAGATATCGTAACTGAAACACGCAAAGGAGAATTTTGATGCTGAAGTAACGCATTACTAAAAATGTTTATTTGTCATAAAGAATACATGTGTCGAAACACAATTACCTAATCAGAAACAAAGTTAAGCTTCTTTCAATTCTTAACAGTCCAGTCCCAGAGGACCAACTGGGAGGGGAGAGGAGAAAGGAGGGGTGGGGGGAGGGGGGAGACCTCAGCGATTTTATGGAGTTTGAAATTTTACCAAAAGGATTTTGTTGGGTCCTTTAAAGAAGCAGAATTTTTTTTTGGTTCAAGGAAACCATACAGGGACTTCTTTCGGATCTTGTACTTTTCATCAGGTGCTCACACCAACAATAACATATAGGTAACTCACTGTTGGTATGGGAGTTTTTTGGATATGCTAAAAGTGTAGGAACTATTTTAGGTAGACAAATTCTGAAGTTAGTAGTTTTTGGGGTTTAAAATATGAAGCCTCCTTGTCATTAAAACATCTGAGTGGGGCCCCCTGGGAGTCCAGTAATAATTGAAGACCAAATCTTAAGCCAGTGACTTTGAATACTTCATTGAGCCATGCAGGTGATTAGATACGGTTTTGTTTTGCTTGTCATGCTGTCACTTTGGCATTGCATGCTCCTTGCTACAAAAGAAAAACTCCACATTTTCAGTTTCTGGGGAGTATCTTGGATGAGTGGTCAGGGGAGATTTTGATCCAAAAATGAAGTTTTGAGTTGCCCCAACCTCAGGCAGTAATTTGAGTTAGAAGACAGTGATAAAACAAGCAGAAAGGTAACTGAAACTGACATCTGCATCCAAAATTTACAAAATAATTAATATCCCCACCCAGTGGATGAAAATAATGATCACCACCCCCCTGAACCCAGTCTTGACATTGATTCAATGATTGGTATTCTGTGGCATTCCTGGTCAGTAAATGAGAAAAAAACCTTAATTGTCTTCATTTACTTTGGATCGATAACGAAGGTTCGTTGTGCAAAGAAAAAGTACCACAGCTTTAAATTACAAAGTTAAAATCACAGGGGAACAATTACCGCTACCGGACAAAACTTGAAGACTTGAAGAATGAGATCTTATCTTGGTGAAGTCCGCACAAAAGTGACCGGTTTGCTTTAGGGTAACATCCAAAGATTTGCGACTTACTTTTAGTTTTTTAATTGCTTCCACGCACATATTGTCTCCTCTTGGGCCGATAACTTCAGCGAGTCCAACAAGCTGTTGAGAAAACATGTCCCAAGAGACAAAGATTAATAGAAAACCAGTCAGCAGTTTTGTAAACAATTTGCGCTACGAGCAAAATGCGGATATAAGAATTTAAGATTAAGATATTGTACTTTGGGTTCTCTAAGCACCAAAACAGACGTAAATCAACGCATTTCGCTTGTAAGTTACTTTATCACAATTTTATTACAACGATAATTGTAAATGGTATTAAAGGAATTAGGTAGCTAAAGATTAAGTATTTTCGGCGAATCATGCATTTGTATACAAACAAATTGATCATTGGCCGACACAATCACACATGATGATCTGTTCCGACCGCAGAGTCTTCAGATCATGCGAATATAATTACCTTTCCTTTGAAGTTCATTCCATCTCCTCTGAATTTGTCTTCATTAATCGGAGGTTTACCTGCACAGTAATGAGTAAGTGAGAAAACTAAACAATCTTGAAACATATGACAACAATCGAGAGACTATTCACAAAGCCTGGGTCAAAACTACACAAGGTTTGTTGTAGTTCTGATCTGGCGTGCAAGCGAACGGCGGATAAACTACAAATAAACCAAGACGCAATTCAAAGGTTTCGCAAAACACTACAGTCACTCAGCGAACTCCATATATTCTCACCTTTCGCAGTTTTCGCCTTTCCCTGGGGAGGCGGTTTCTTGCCCTTTTCCTTCAGTTTTGCTTGCTTGTCCATTTCAGTGACAAAAAGAGTTCAACTTCAAGTTTTAACGCAAGAACTATCCCGTAACATCTCCAGGTTTTCTGATAAATGTAATCAAATTCCCTGCATGTAGTAATGCCATTGAATGACTTCTTGTAGGCCAAAAAGCAACATGAAGTCAAACCAACCCAAAATCCTGAAACTCTAGAACTTCGTGATCATATCGTGAGTGGAGTCCTTTGCTTGAAGCATGTGTAACCGCCTTAAAGACCGTACCCACTAGGGGAGGGGTGGGATGTATGTATGTTCTACCAAGAATCAAAGGTTATAACTTAGTTTACGGTAAAGTTATGTTATTAAATAAAATTATGATAGTTCATAAAATTTTTGTATTAAAACGGATCTGTAGAGTAAAACAGGTTTTTTGAAGACTAACAAAACAATTTAGCCTCCCAACCCCATTGAAGTTGTTGTCAAACCGCGCCCACAGTGTCAACAGCGGTTGCATCTTCTCCAAACTGACCAAAGGCTATCCAAAATGGCGTCTGGCGGGAAGGTTGATATTTCCCAACTTCGAAATCTCGTTCGCCAATACATCGACAAACATTTGTACAAAACTGCTCAGTTTTGGGCTGACAAGGCCGTCTCTCTGTCGAATGGAGACGTTCAAGATGTGTACTGGTTTGCACAGACGCTGTTCCTAACGGGACAATTCCAGCGAGCAGCCCACGCCTTGACAAGTAGAGGACTTCTTCAAACGAATCTTGCCTGCAGATACTTGGCTGCTAAATGCTACACAGAGTGCAAACAATGGCAGGAGGCCCTAAACATTTTAGACATGGACTCAAAAGAATCTGGAGAGAAGGATTTGCTGGGAACTGAAGGAATGGCGCCGGGAGCCAAAAAGCTGGAAAGTGCAGTCTGTTTGTTAAGAGGAATAGTTTACGAAGCCCTTGACAATCGCATTCCAGCGGCAGAATGCTATAAAGAAGCACTCAGGCACGATGTTCACTGCTTTGAAGCTTTTGATCTTCTTGTAACACATCACATGTTGACTACCAAGGAAGAAAAAGAACTTCTCGACTCCTTGCCTTACTCAGAACAGTGCATGGCAGAAGAAACTGAATTGCTGAAGTTTCTATACGAAAGCAAAATTAAAAAATACAGCAAGCCTACCGACCCCAAGCTACCTAAAGCATTGGACAGCCTCAACGATAATTTAGATATTGTTGTTGGCATTGCAGAAAGGCACTTTTATAATTCAAATTACATGATGTGTTATAAGCTGACTCGTGCTACCTTAAATTCCGACCCCTTTCATGAAGCCTGTCTCCCGATTCACATCTCATGCCTTGTGCAGTTAAAGAAAAGTAATGATCTTTTCTACCTTGCCCATAAGCTTGTAGATAACTATCCCCAGAAGGCCGTCTCGTGGTATGCAGTTGGGTGTTACTACTATTTAATTGAGAAATATGAGCCTGCAAGGAGATATTTTAGCAAAGCTACTACTCTAGAGAAAGTTTTTGGCCCAGCATGGCTTGGATTTGGCCACTCATTTGCAGCTGAAGGAGAGCATGATCAAGCAATGGCTTCATATTTTACAGCCTCCAAACTGATGCCTCAGTACCATTTACCACTGCTGTACATTGGGCTTGAATATGGGAAAACTAACAACTCTAAACTAGCTGAACGATTCTTTGAGAAGGCATTAGAACTTTCTCCAGATGACCCTCTGGTTAAACAAGAAATGGGAGTGATTGCTTTCCGCAATGGAAACTATTTAACAGCTGAAAAACACTTCAGGCAATCACTTCTGAAGGCACAAATGATAAGTGGTGAGGTTCTATCAGAGACATGGGAAACCCTGTTAAACAACCTTGGCCATGCTTGCCGCAAACTGGAAAAGTATGAAGAGGCTTTGCAGTTGCATCAGCAGGCTCTAGTCCTGGTACCAAACAAAGCAACCACCTACTCAGCCATCGGCTTTGTGCAGAGTCTTCTTGGAAAGCACTTTCAAGCAATTGACTACTTTCATAAGGCATTGGGACTGCAGCGGGATGATACATTTAGTGTTCACATGTTAGGACAGACGTTGGAGCAACTGACCTTTGATAATGAGGTTGGCACTGAGGAAGAGGTTGAAGAAGAGAAGGACAAAGAAGAAAAGGTGCATGGGGCAAAAGAAGTGAGCATGGAAATGGACAAAGAATCAGATGAAGATGAATAAGCAGTTTGTATTCTGAAGTCTATGGTGCAAATGGTGTATAAAAACCAATATTCAGAAACATTGCAAACTATAGTCAGAATTGGAAAGGCTTGTTATAGAGTTACGTAATGGGGACTGCAAAGCTACTTGGGCATGACTCAAAGTTGGGGGTCAGGGGGTACTAAAACATTTTTTTCTCAGTAACTGTTTATAATTTTAAAAAAAGTAGTATGGTCCCTGCATTACATGTAGAAGTTATGTAGTTAGAAGATTGCTATTATTATAGATCTGCCTGTCAAGTTAGGGTTCAAAATAACATTCAGACATTATGCCTATTTTGAAGGCTGTTTTATAATTTATAGCCCAAAATTTTGCCTGTGCCTTATCTTAAGTACTCATAAAATGGAAAAAAATTTGCTGGTACAGTACTATAACTACCAGCTATTGTTGGCAGCTTGTTTCAACTTTAATAATAATATTAATAATAATAGTAATAATAATTATATAATTATGTGTGTTTGTAGTGTGTTGAAGAACTTCACTAAAGTTCAAAAATATAATTTCAAGTGTATACAGCAGCCTCATTAATCAGATTTACTAAACCTCCAGATCTTGTAACTTTTTGCAAATCAATATAGTGCACCATACATGAGTAGCTTCTCTTCATTTTGATTACTGTGTCTGTAGATCGTGATATTTTGTTGAGAACAAAAAGGCTCTGATTTGAAAGTCCAAAGCTGACCAAAGCTTTTTTAATATTGTACGTCTGACAATAGTTCATTGTTGAACAACTTTTTTGAGCTTGAGGTCATGGATATTATTGAACAATGAGGTATCTTTTCCTTATTGAAGTTTTCAGCTTTTGAGATGCCACTATTTTTTGTACTTTCAAGATTGCAGTTTACCAGTGCTTATTGATCAATGTTGTTTATAGCTATTATCTAGAAGATTAGCATAAAAAACAAGCATTTTTATGACAATATATATGTTAAGGCTTGGGCTCCACTTATACAAACTCCCCAGGGAAGAAAGGAATTGATGCTGAAAATTCTTCATATTTCAGTCGGATTACTTTTAATCTTTCATCTTCAAATGTCTTTTCCCATTGCATTTTTGTTTTCCTGATTTTTCTCTTAGTTTTATTCATATTTAAACATTTTATAAAGCACCATAAACTTTACTTTTAAGATATTAACACTAAAGAAATACAATTTGTTTTTATCTTTATTACAGTAGTAACACAACAGATGGCGTATACTGTATGAGAACAATAACATTGTTTTGCAGAGTTCACACAGAAATTGGGCAAAAAAATTCAGTCACTTTTCCAGGACTTATTTTAACTTTTAGAGCCTAGGAAAATTTTTGTTGAAAATCCAGCCTTTTGGTGCATATTATTGATCGATGAAAAGAATGCTTTGAGCTTTCAAACTTCATGAAATATAGGTTGGATATTTTCCCTAAAATCCATGACTTTTCCAGACCTAGAGTAAATGTTTTACAGGGTTGCCATGGTCCTTGAAAATCCTGGAATTGGCAAAAAAAAAGTTCCAGGCCCTGGAAAGTCCTTAAATTTGGGTTGTGGTCCTTGAAAATCTTTGAATGGACAAAATTTTCAGTTTAAACTGTACAAAAATAATGAAACTGAGCTGTTTGTCATAACCGAGCATCACACCATCAATGTAATAATGTGTGAAAACAGGAACAGAGGCTGGATTTTTGCAAAGAAGCAAATTCTGTTAAGCTCATTTTTGATTTAACATGCAAAATAACAAGTTTTTTTTGGTACAAAAGGTCCTTGAATTTGTTCGTAAAGGTCCTGGAAAGTCCTTGAATTTCACATCCAGTTAATAGTGGCAATTCTGGTTTTAATATTCCATGACTTTACCTGACTGTATGAAGCTCATTTTTGCAAAAAAGCAAGATAAAAATAGTTAAGAGACTTTGCCAAGTTGAATATCCTGACAAAGTCAACAGTTAATGCAAGTTGCCAAAACTGTTCAAGAACCTTGTGGCTAGAATACTTGAATTTAGATAAGGTGTTGCTTAAAATTTCAAAGCCCATTCATTCTTTGGGAAACATCTTGTGTTTATTAACTGTTACTATTAATACTCAACCAAACTCTGCTTAATTAAAGATGATGAAAACGGAACTTTAAAATATTCATCAGTATTGAAGCTTTAACAAACGCAGCAAATCTGGATTGCCGATCATAAATTCATTAAACTGTATCCTTGTTCAGAATTCATTAGTGTGGTTGTCAAATCAGTATTGTTAATAATAAATTATGCCTTGAACACTCCACTGCATTATTGAATTTTTTAAACAAAAAAACAATAGTGGGCATAGAGGTTGTCCAATTGATGTTAAGTGGTTGAAAATTGATTTTCCATGTCCACTAATATAGAGTTTTTACCAAACTGACCCCAGATTAAGACTTGAGGTGCTTTGAGGTTGGAAGGTCCGAGACTTGCTTATTTGAACCCTTAAGCATAGTTCACACTAGAGACACTAAGGCCAATGCAAGAGTAAAGAAAACAATTTGACCCCGATGCAAGGAAAATTTTTTTTTTAATTTCTTGCATCAGTGTTTGCATTCCCAACCAACACATCTCCCCCCCCCCAATTCCTCCCTGAATTTTATACTCTAAGGTTTAAAAAAAAACATTTTACAGCCAGAGTTCTACTTGATGTTTCTTACAATACGACGGCAGTGGGCAGTCTTCATCTCTTGCATTGCACTCTCCAACATTGTAGTAAGGTGAACCAAGTTCACTGGGTCGGTCTGCAGTATCTCGGTCAGTGGTTTCTCCCCTTCCTTCGTGTCCAACTTCATTAAAATCACTGGGTTGGTCTGCCGGTGAAGAGACCTACTTGCAAGCTCAACATCAAATCTCCACTCCAGATTGCGATAGTGAGGTACTTCCACTGACATTTCAGAAAGGATATTCCTTATGTCTTTTCGATTTTCCAAGTATAGCTGCAGCAACTCCTTTATCACGTCCTCGGCAAACCCAAGAGTGATAACCGAGTCCTGAAAGTCTATTTCTCCAATCATAAGTCTCGAACTTTCTGCTAGGATGTGCTTCAATCCATTTATACCGTTCTTGATTGTGTCAACTGCGACCTCAAGCTTCTGGGCTGCAGCTTGAAATATCTTGGGATTGGGAGCGCCTTTCAATAAAGAGTCCAGCGAAATCCTTGCGAATTCGCGAACCACATCCAGTTCTAATGTCGTAAGAAACTGTATATGATTCTTTTGCTCTTGAGAGAGAATTAGCAGCATGCTGAACAACTGAATAATATAAAAACAAGCAATATTACATGTAGGTATTTCGTGGGCCTAGCGCCTGCAAACTGGAGTCATTCGATACAAATGCGGCTTGGTTACTTATTGACTAATTAGCTTGGTAGCCAAGCACAATGGTGGCGGAAAGGCCAAACATCTGTTCTAATCCCGCATTTTTGGGCCGTTTATTTCAACCGAGGTAAAGATTAAAGAGTGAGAGAATGGAATACATAAAATCATTGTCACAAGCTATCGAAAGTCTTGCACTCGAATCGCGTGAGTTATACATTCCTTCAGAAATACCGAGAATAGAAGACCCGCCATCACCCTTGGTCTTCTACCGAGAGTTTGTTGCTTCGAATACTCCTGTTTTGATTGAGAACTCTTTCAGTCATTGGCCTGCTGTAGATAAATGGAGCACGTCTTACTTATTAGAAAAAATAGGCAAGTTAGAAGTTACCGTAGCAGTTACTCCGAATGGATACGCCGATGCTGTTGTCGGAAATAGATTTGTCATGCCTGAAGAACGTACCATGAAATTTGCTGAATTTCTGGACATTCTTGAGGGGCGGTCAGCCAAGGGAGTATTTTATATTCAAAAGCAAAACTCAAACTTTACTGACGAGTTCAGTGAACTATTAAGTGAAGCAGAGGCAGATATTCCATGGGCAACGGAGGCTTTTGGGAAGGCTCCGGATGCGATCAATTTTTGGATGGGTGATGAGAGAGCCGTGACTTCGATGCATAAAGATCACTACGAGAATCTATACTGCGTGATTTCTGGTAGCAAGACGTTCACGCTAATTCCCCCGACTGATCTTCCTTATATCCCATATGGCGCCTACAAGCCAGCCAAATACCAATCAAATGTATCGGGTGAATTTGAAATTGTGGACGTCATTGAAGATGTTTGTGGTTCAGGAAACTCGGGGTCAGACCCAGTTCCATGGATCTGTGTCGATCCACTGAAGCCAGATCTTGAAAAGTATCCAAGATTTTCAAAAGCTCAGATCATCCAATGTACAGTACATGCTGGTGAAATGCTATATCTGCCATCTCTTTGGTTTCATCACGTGCAACAGACACATAGTTGTATTGCTTTGAACTTCTGGTATGACATGGAATATGATATAAAGTACAGTTATTTTAAGTTTCTGGAAAATATTTCAAAATTGGAAGACAAAGGCACCTAGCAATAAAAATGATAACGAATTTTTAAAAACCTTTCTTCTCTATGGTGGGGGTTGCTACTGAAGTGGACATGCATATAAAAAAAATGTGGTCTTCCATCTTGAATTGGTCAAAGAAATTATAACCGAAAACCTTCCTCAAAATTGACACCAAAGAAAAAAGCCCCCCCCATTTTCCAAAAAAAATTAAAAGATGAGGTTTACCTCCCTTTGACATGTTTTCATGAAAATCTTGCATTTTGGTCAGTGTGCAGCTAGCGTGACTGCTGCGGAGGGACTAGGGGCCTGGGTTTTGGAGGTAACAGATGTACATGGATCCTGAAAACTCAGGCCCTCTAGACAAGATTTTGAGCATTATTGTAGCCTGTGTAGCGGCTGTTTTCAGGGGGAACATTACAATGATCGAACTGGCCTGGCTGATAAAAAACTGGCCATGTTGGCCGTGTGAATGAAAGAAAAACTGGGGAGAGAAAAATGACGGCAAGGGAGGAGGGGAGAAGGATCCATGGATCTGTGTCGATCCACTGAAGCCAGATCTTGAAAAGTGTCCCTGATTTTCAAAAGCTCAGATCATCCAATGTACAGTGCATGCTGGCGAATGCAAAATCTGCCTTTTCATTGCTTTCTCAAATTCTCCTCCCCCTCCCTCTTTCCTTCTCATTTTCTACTCTCCCAGTTTCTCCTTGGTTCGTGCTTCCAACATGGCAGCCATTCTTTCAAGATCATGGTTTTTCTGTTCCCCCCTCCCCTCAAAAACCGCCACTACGCAGGCTTGCACTATTGAGACATCTTCAATCATCTTTCTATTGTCCAGCTTTCCACATGCTGCATCATCTATCCAATATCTAAACTTAATAGACCAGTTTTGTGTTCCTAGTTGCCACTGATTATAATGACTATCGACTCGCTTTTAATGCACGAGCCTCAACCTGACATTAAATATTCATAAATTCCCCGAGTGGATACAAGCTATTCACAGCTCTGTGTATTGTTGGAGATTCAGATCTCGCCGGTATTTGTAAATATTTAACATCAAGATGAGACTCGTGTTGTAAAGATGAGTCTATAGTCATTGTAATCAGCGGCAACCGGGAATACAAAACTGGTCAATTGTTACACCCCTGCATTAAAATCCCTTAACAAACTACTAAATATACCGGTATTTGAAGTCCCAGTCCAAGCATCAAGACAATAAATAATTATAATTGGCTAAAATAACAGGGGGGTGATTGTTTCAACCCTTTCCTGAGGGAAGGGATGGAAAACACCACCTTGGACAGGGTTAAACTTAGCAACTCTTTGAGAATTGCAAAAATAATGAAAATTTAATAGTACTTGCAAGAATTTGTACAAGACAGCATATATCACCGATTGGAAAAATGTTTGGAGCTTTTAGTGCTTTATGTAGCGTTAATAGTTCTTTTCTGTTCTACAAACATTCCTGCAAAAAAAAGATTGGGAAAAAAACACTGGTTAAAATGTTATTAGAAACTCATTTTTTTGCACTTTCTGACAGGCGCAAAGATAGACTTTCACAAAGACCGCATGATTTTTCTGGTCTTTTAGTGCACCCAGTCTATTCAATGCATTTTTGCCCTCATGAATTGAAGTTTCTTATTAAACCAGTGTAACATGCTATTATCAAAAAATAATATTAACAAGTCAACTTGCAGCAATCTGCTACAAAGAATGAGCTCACCTTTATAGTTATTCTTTATTTAAATAAGTTGTGGATTTGGGTAAAAAGGGTCTTTTTAGATAAGCCAGTTTCACAATTATGCACAGTATGTAAAAGCCGTATTTTTGGTGGGACACCGGTCTTGTAAAGGTAGCGAATTGATGAATTGACTGGACTCAGATCGATGAAATGACTTAGTGGACTTTTTATGTATACCCAGCTTCCTGTCAAACTTTTTTTGGAAAATCTTCAAAGTGTTTTTGTAAGGTAGTTCATAAATGTATTTCAGGTAGTTTTGCAAGTATTTAAAATATTCAGAAATACTTGGGAAATCTTCATTAGTGTTGGAAAATCTCTGGGAACGGTTCAACAGCGTTTTTCAGAAAATCTCTGATGTATTTGGAAATGAGAGGCAGGATCTTTAATGTTCATATAATGGTTTGCTCAAGTTTAGGAGGACCCCTGCTGCACACAACTAATGTTGGGAAAGTAGAGTGGAATACTTACCCTGCTGCATGCTGCAGTATGTGCAATCCTGGGCCCAGTTGTTCAAAGCTCAATCAGTGCTGATCTTGGGTTAACTCCATAGGTTTTGTTATAAGGTAAATCCAGGACTAGTACCAATCGGGCTTTGAACAACTGGGCCCTGGTGTCTGATTGGCTGTTTTTTTCAAGGCATGGGATAAAAAGCATTTCTACAATGGAGTCCATTTGATGGTGCCTCTGCCAATTTTATTACTGATCTGTATTCAAGTAAGTAGATTTATTTGGATTCTTTTTTTATAAAAAAACAATATTTTAACAGCAAGATAGAAACACATCTTGAGCAGTGTCAAGATTGAAAGGGGCAGAGGCAGGAGAAAATTTATTACACCTAAAATGCATCCAACAACTTTGTAACAATGTAAGCAGAAAGGTGTGTGCAAGTGTGAAAGTGTTTTGCTACCAAACGGTATAAATGTTGATGACAAGCAACAGTTCAAGCAGAGGATTATAATTCATCCTTGGCTTTGGTAGCCTCTTCTGTGGTCTCGTCTTCTTTTTCTGTCTCATCTTCAGTTGAATCTCCAGCAGCTTCTTCTTTGGTCTCTTCCTTGACCTCTTCCTTGGCCTCTTCCTTTGTCTCGGAATCTTTTTCCTTTTTATCTTCATCCTCATCCTGGTAAAATTAACAAACACTTAGTATATCAGGATACATGGAGTTTCTTGTATACAGTAAACTTCACTTTAGCATAGTCATTCTAGATTTGTGTCAAGTCTTGCAGACACTGAGTATGTTTTTGTCATAATTTAACTTCCCACAAAACTCTGCCATCATTGACGCTGATAAAGGACTTCACCAAGTCTAGAAGAATTTTCACCAATAGTTACAAAATGAGAACACATAGACTTTCATTCAACCTTTTGGCATTTACAATTTTTTTTGCGTCTTTCTGGATAATGGAGTTTTCAATAAGCACCGGGAGTCATAAATGGATGGAAGTTAGCACATTCCTAGTCTCTTTTATGAAGTATAAGTATCACAATACTTTGCAGCTACTTTGGTCTAGTACAATTATGTGTATTTATTTCTCAATTTATACGGAATAAAAGTAATAATTAAACCCAGCAAGTTTTGCTCTTTTGGTGTATTATGAGCTGAGTGGTTGGCACAGGCAAACCATTCTTGTCTGGCAGTGCTTGACTTATGAGATTGGGAGAATCTGTACATCTCAAAATTTCTATGAACTTTGACTGCTCTGCACTATTAAAACAGGTTTTTACACTTGCCAGGATATTACAAGGATAATCAAAATTTTTAGCTTAAAGGTTTATCTTTTCTTCCCATACTCATTCTAATAATCCTTCAAATGAGGAAGGTAAAAACTTGTTAACTCAATGTTTTAGTATTCAAACCTTTCAAGAATTTTAAAAACTCTAAATTTTTCAGGATGTGTGTTAACCTTACATTCTAACCTCGTTTTTTCAATGAATCTTTACTCCAGAACTTCCCGGACTCATTTTATTCATGTATAAATATAGCAACTTCTGCAACATCGTTACAGGTGACATGCAAACCCTGACTCTACCACTTGGACTTCTAAACAGTTCAAACCAGTTATCTGAGAGTTTAGTTGTTCTGCGGTAACTGGCACTGGCTTTTGTTAATGGATAGGTAAATACCCATTCCAAATTGTGTGCATCCCCCCCCCCTACACCTAAGCTAATCTCCTCACAGCTCTTGCTGGCCTGAACACCAGAATCCACGAGCAGAGCTATCAAGCCCAGAAACAGTCCATACTACTGCAGTGCAACGTCTTATGACTGACCACTTGGCCAGCAATATTCAGCATTTAAACAATACCAAACCTGCCTACCTCTTCTTCTTCTTCCTCCTCCTCTTCACCTTCTTTGTCTTTCTTCTTGGCGTCTTCTTCTTCCTTCCTCTTCTTTTCTTCTTCTTCTCGTTCTTTGCGCTCTTTTTCATCTTGTTCATCCTTCATTTTCTTTTCACCCTCCTTTGTCACCTCAAATGTCTCTTTTGCAAACTTCTCAGCATATTCAGGAGAATCAGTTACAAGGACATTGTCAAAGATAGTACCAGATTTAACCTGTTGGAGAAAAAAATAATGAATCACATTTTTGAAATAACTGCATGTAACAAAGCAGAGCTCCAAGGCCAACACTTTCGTTCCTTTCTAAAAAGAAGACCACCCTACGTGTAATTAAAATTTCCCTGCAACAAGTCTGTCTGCTTTAGACACAACCAAATCCCATAGCTAGTGCAAAACAGATTTTGCGGTGTATGGCTGAAAAGAGGATCAAAATCATGGCTAACAATCTACATGATGACATACCTGCCAAAGATCAAATCCAATAGCTCCAATATCTTCAAACACAGTAAGCTTATCATCAGGTTTGTACTCGGGATTATCAATCTCTGGATGCACCCACTCTCCTTTATAGTTAGGGTTCTCAATCTGTTTTGGCTTCCACTCACCCTAATGAAATAAGTATTAAATTTTTCTAATGTCACTTTATGCTGGTACAATGGTAAATCTCAAGCAACTATAACTTAACCAGGTATGTAAGAGCAGTGTTTGCACAAACTCTTTTCAACTTTTTGAGATTCCACAACATTTTCTATCACATTTGCAAGTGTCTCATCACCTACCTTTGACAGTTTTTTCAAAACCAAAAACTACTGTGATCCTAAGACCATACTTATCTATCTATAATTGTAACCAAACTGGAAACTAGTTTTATGTTGGTAAACGGAGTCAAACTTTTATTTTCTTGCTCTTAAAAATATACTGTTGAATACAGCATTTTTTTCCAATGACTTCCCATGACTCAAATCAAAGTTTCATGCCTTTCCAAGTTATTCATGACCTGACTGAACACTGAAGAGGATTTAGAAAATGTTTAGAAAGTGGTATTTTCTTACCAATTTTTTTTAAGGTTTTCAATTTTATTTATTTACATGCTTTTCCCCTAATGGGAAAGGGACAGTGCTACAGGTTTCTCCAATTATAGCAGGCCCTTTGTAGAGGAGATTATAGTCCACAACACCGGCATTAGCTTCTCTTATCGACAAGCATGTGGGTTCTTTCAAGTCCCCTGAGAGAACGTCGAGAGATCAGACCAACGGCTTAACGTCCCTGTCCACGGACGGATGATTTGCCAGGCTTCTACATTCTAAATTCCAGCTTATCTTCATTTACTTTACATTTCAATCCAGCCACTACACTTTTTTAAGTCTACCTTGTAATCGGGGTTGTCTATCTGTGGTGGTTCCCATTCCCCATCGATCTCATCATCCCAGTCATCAGGCTTCTTGGCATCTGGATCAGGGATGTGTTGTGGCTTGTCCCAGTCCTAAGAGCATGTGAAAACTTTCAATCAAATATAGGTTGAATCTCAAAGCTGCTAGCTAAGTGTCTAACCATGACAGAGTTGACACAACTTTTATGTTTACCATTCTGAGTCAAGAAAGTGCTGGCTTACTGATACTTTGGCAATTCACAAACAAGAGCCCACTGGGAACAAAACAGCTACACCTTGAAGTCAGGGGATGTCATGAAATTATTTTGGAAGGGCAGAGCTCAAAAAAGTACTTGCCCACTCGTCAAAGATCTACGTAGTTGCAGTAGTTACTCCAAAAAAAAAACTTTGGGATGGCCGCCAAAAAATTAGGGACGGTCAGTAACTGGAGACCCACACAGTTACAGATAACTTTTTTTGGGCATTCACAATTCAAGGATGGTTTTATTTAAGCATTCAAGAACAACTAAAACTGTAATAATAATTTTAACATCAAATACATCAATACAAGTTTATAGATTATTTTTTAGAAACAAAATCTCATCTAGCTGCAGTTCCAACCAATTTAAAATGCAAACTTCCTTCTGCATCAGAGTAAAAGCACTCCCAACAGAAGCTCTCTCTAAACATAAGCCCAAAAGCAATACCAGGACCATTCTGCTTGGGAGAACCCTGCAATCACAGTCTGCAAAAAAAGCATTCACAACCTACACCCAAAACTAGAAAATGTCCAACATAACCCTAGTTACCATTCTCATGAGAAGCTTGTCTTTACCTCTGGTTTCTTGTCAGCTGGGTCATCAATCATTTTTTTGTCATCCCAGTCTTCTGGTTTTTTGGCTTCAGGGTCTTTGATTTTCTTTGGCGGCAAGAAATCCCAGTCACTCTCCATGCTACCACTTTCTACCTTTTCACCATCAATCTTTACTTCATAGGTTGAATCAGGTCGCATGATGAGTGTGTACAGATGGCTCATCTCATCATCCTATAAACACAAGAATTTGTCTTTTTACTTCCTGGGCTGCTTAGCTGCTTCACAAGATACAAAGTAGGGCAGAAAAGGTTAATGGTCAAATTGCTGTTTTGCAAGTTTTCTGCATAGAGACTTGTTTTGAACTTGAAATAATCACCATTATTCAAGTTGATAAAACTCTAGTATAATTATCATTAGTCATGATCAACACTTGGATGGTGTGATTTGACAAAACTGAAACGTCAATCCTTGCAATTGTTTCTGTAACAGTTGGTTGTATTGTATTAAGGCATCAAGACTTTGGTCAAGTGAAAGCACTTTAGTTTTGCCAGTTGTTCTGAGCTAACTCTAAGTATCCACAACAATGAAATATAGAGTAAAACGAAATTATTCTTTTTCGAATCATAGTTATTTCCAAATTAGCTGAAACTTGCAAACCATTGTTTAAATGAGCACAAAATGAAGAATACAGCAGTAAGAATAAAAGGAAACAAACAGATAATTAAAAATCTTTTCTGGTTAAATTTACAAATACTGTCTGTCTGCCACGTTTTGCACAATCAAGACAAAAAAGAATTGAGCAATTCTGGGTACTCGATTCTTTGTTTTTACTGTTTGTATTGCAAAAAGGTTTACTAATTTTGAAAAAATGTTTACCAACCTTGCACCGAATGTCTTTCTTCGTCAACAAATTCTTTCCCTTGTAGGTAAAAATCACGTGGACTTTTTTGGTACCTGGTCCACAAATATCGGGTCCTGTTGAGGGGGGCAACAATCAGTCAATCCAAATTATGCCTTTAAACCTTTGTTAAGTATCAAAAAGGGGAACAAAGGGTTTCAAGAATCCACAGACATCTTTTGTTGATTTTAAAATGAACTAAATTTAAATATACCCACCAAACATGATGTGATACGGAGTTTCCCCATGTAGGTTCTTCTGATCAATTTTGCTATCATAGACCTGAAATATAAAAGACGAGGCTCGAGTGAAACCAACAAAGAAAATGACAGCATAACAGCTTCCAATAAGAAGGAGAGGAGTGAATTCTAAATGATCAAACAAAATTAAAGACTTCAAAGATTGAAAGAAAAACTGTATGACAAATATTACCTTAACGTATCCACCACCACAGTCGATGTTTTGTTCATGTTTTACTTGGAACTGGATGACTAGCGTCTTTCCATCGTTGGAAAATGGCTTGTCAAACTTCGCCGACGCTCCATAAAATTTAGCATCCTCACTAGTTTGAATACCTGCGTCGATACAAAAACAAAAATACCGTACAACAATTTAATAAATGTCCTAGTTCTCACTTTACCATGTCTGCTAATTCAAACATCAGGACAGCTGAAAGCATTTGATCAAGAAAATGACTGAATCAACCATTCAAATATATTTCCAATATGTAACACATTTCCTATGGAAACACTGACCTTTATCTTTCTCTGCATCTGCGTAGAACTTTCCAGCGGACCATTTAAATTTTCCAGCCTGACTTCCTTTGTGAGTAGAATGTATCCATCGATCTTCCCAGCTTTTATCTAATTACAACAAAAAAATTGAAGAAAATCGTTAAGTTGTCAATGAATAAACTAAGGAGCAAAAGCCGTGCAACATACCTCGAACTAAAATCAAATTTACTCCAAAACTTACCTTCAAATTTCTCTTGGAAATAGATTTCGGGTTCTGCTAATACAGATGCTATTACACATAGAAAAACTAACTGTAAAAACTCCATCATTTTAGCAGTAAAACATGAACAAACTATCGGCAACAAGTCAAAAACTTCAAATGTATTCCTGCAGTTCAGAAACCATGTGAATATGACTTGAGCCGCCTTCTGCGTGGTACGCTCTGATTGGTTACTCCTAAAACTCACCAATCGCAAGGCTCCATTTGGCACACGTGAGTATTATGTCCAATCGAGGCGCACCACACGGCTGCGCACGGCCTTTTGTCCAGAAATCGGAAGTTCGAGTAAAACTCAGCTGTTTCACCGGAAGTGGACACACTTGCTTTGAGCGGCTAAGTCAAAACACGTCACTTGAGATCAGTTCATCGCAATCGACCTATTTTAACATATTAATTATTAAGGAAAATTACCAGCCGACAGCAAATCATCCGATAATAACTGAACAAGCATTACTGTGATGTCGCCAAAATGGACGGTAAATCAAAAACTGATCAGCAGTGGGATACCTAAATCAATACTTAATGATAACTGAATTTTGAATGTGTGCAAAACTTTGTTCCTCACTGCAGGCGCGTAGGCAGGGGGGTGCACCGGGTGCACGTGCACCCCCCCACTGTCCGAAAAGGTCCGCTCAAAAAATGAC
>JAOBRG010062449.1:11109-21409 GCA_027574985.1 Umimayanthus nakama | reverse complement strand
CTGAAACACTCGCAACGCTGTTTTTATTCCTTTCTTTATAGCAATGTATGTTGGGAAGTTGCAAAAAAGAAAACATAAACAAAACTGCCATCGCGTAAAGAAATGACAGTTATAAATACCGTTGTACAAATTTTGCCAATTTCGCCAATTTATTTCTACCTCAAACTGAAGACACAGTTTTTGACCAAAAAATCAAATCAATGTCTAATTGAGCGATTTAGTATTACAGTGTTAGTCTTCTTAACACCTTGTAGGTCCTCAGTTTTGAAAAACCATAAACAAAACACGGTGTTACAAAAACGATTTGTACCTACGTTTAGAAATACGAATTCAACACTTTTTAGGTGTTGTTGCTCGTGTCTTGTTGAAAAATCATGAAAGTGTGTTTTCTTCTCGGATAGGGTTCGTTAAACTAGACCATACTACTCCTACCGTGGTCTGAATCAAAACAGCTCTTAGAACGAACTATACTCGGCCAGTTTCTTTGTTATACCGTAAGTTTTTGTTCTCCATCTCTTTTGTTCGTTCGCCTTGACCGTAAACAAAACACAAAAGGTGTTCAAATGCATATGAGTAACTAACCGGTCAAAACATTTGGCCTAACACATTGGACAAAGCAGTACGCACGGCCACGATTGCGAGTTCGTTCAACTTAGGACAAAACAACTTGTACATTCCTTTTGAAGTTTGTTGAACTTCACAACCAGCTACAACTAAGCTTGCATTTCTCATAAGCAAGTATCAAATTTTAATTTAATGTTAAAATAACTAGCAACACATGTAACAAAATTGTTTTAAAATAACGGCTGTAGAAGACGAAAAAACCCGCAGTACAAGATGGAAACCCGCCTAATGTAAAATCAAAGACGGGAAATACGACTGGTATTCTTGGTTTGCACTCAATCTCCAGGGATTCAAATGACAAAGGGTACGGCGGCCATGTTGGTGGACACAACAAAAGAATGTAATTACAGCTCTATTGTTGTTGTACACCAACATGGCGGCTGTGACGTCACGTGCAAACCAAGAATTGGTCAAGACAGTTTAAGGAGGGGAGACTGGTACGAGGAACTATGGTTTGTACTCCTCCAAATGGGTTTCTTGTCCAGACTCAGTTTCTCTAAGTCCTACATAGATTCATCCAGTAACAAATCAATCTAAGCTCTAAAAACTATTGTTTTAAAAGCGATAGAAAGATAGACAAACCAAAAGCCTATTTTTATACACTTTTGTGTTGCTAAAATGTTTTCAGTTCTAACTATTTTTGCTGGATTGTTTATATTTGCAGTTTGTTCTCTGGTCTGTTTTCCATATTTTGATGGTGTTCTTTTCAGTGACGTCATTGTTTCCACGCTTCAACAAAGCAAGACATGTGGGAGGCATCGAAGTCCGTAGATCCTAACTTGTAGGTACTGTCAAGTGCTGGGTGCTTATGTGCCAGCAACTTCTGACGCATCTCTAAACATTTCTTGTGGGACTCTAGAGCTCTGTGGTAGTCGCCCAGTTGGTAGTATGCACGACCTACTTCGTTGTAGCTATCTGCAGTCACGCTGCAGTCTCCTAATATCTTCTGGCGCAAAGCCAAGGCTTTCTTGTGTAAATCAAGGGCGTTGTGGTAGTCGCCCAGCTGGTAAAAGGAGCAGCCCATGTTGTAGTTGCTGTTAGCAATTTGTTGAAGCTCGGAGATTTTTTGGTGTGAGACAAAGGTAGTTTGGTTACCACCCACTCCGTTGGAAGCACTTTCTATTTCACTATAGTTTTCGTTAGGTTTGGTATGATCTCCCAAAATATCCCCATGTATGTTGTACACGGACTCCCAAAGACATGGCTCAACAAGAAAAGATGAAGGAAGAGTCATCGCTATAAGGGATACAAGAAAAAACGAAAAACATGTCTTAAGTTAGTTTTTTGTATATTTTTAAAGACGATAACAGTTCATTCAAAATAACAATTCATAAAGCAACAAAATTTTCGTTTAAAAAATGTTCCTTTAAATCGTCAAATTGCTTTCGCTCTTACTTCATTTTTTCCCTCCGTGATATCCCGCGTCTCTATTTGCTCACAATGTTTTGATTTAGCTTAAAAAGTAGACTGACATATAACTGAGCCAAAGGGAAAACTACGTGGTCAGAAAATATTTCAAGTATTATTTTGTAAAATGTTAACAATTGTTTTTTTTCCAGTTTAATGCTTACTAACGAGTCTGATTTACTTACTGGGATATCAATTTTATTTTACAAAGTTCAACTTCACCTGGTTTAGCAACTTTCATCATATACTGCATCTGATTAATTTGTGGCAACACGTATTCTTTAACAAGTGTCTTCAAGCTTTCTACTTCCCTCATAACCTCCATATGATTTTCTTTGACCTCCACCAATAACTCATTTTTCTGCCACGTCTCAATTTTGCTGAGCTTGTCAAGAATCTCGCTTTGCAACACATCATCTTCTAGAGAACGTGTAAAGGAGTTTCGTTCCTCGGCCACACGTTTCTCCAGTCGTTCAATTTTTTCTATCGGGAAGTCGTTTTCCATCATTAAACCAATAGCATTTATCATCGCGGAGTCGATTCCCAATGCACAAAAGGCATCCTTGACAAGTGACAAGTAGTTATCAAACGTCTGTTTGTCAACTGCTTTGGTGCCTGCCTGATGAAAAACTGCATTGCGTACCCGCCGTAGCTGGTCTATCGCCAAAGCAATCGTCTCGTCACGATTCTCAGTTTTGACATTGCAATGAAAGGAGGCAAAGGGTACTTTCTTTGGTTCCACAAACATTTTACTCAGAGATCTTGTGACACCCGACTGGTTATCCGTGACCGCGAAGCTCTGAGAGTATATCGTTGCTCCGACTAACGAAGTACAGTCCCACTTCTGCAGTGGAATATGGAAAGGCAATGAGGTCTTGTTCTTAGCAGATTCCAAAGCTTGAAACGTTTTCCTCACGGTGGCGGAGTCATCCCACGGAATGGAGTTCTTGGCGTTCCACATTGCAATGAAAGTTTCCCGTAATGCTATGGGAAACTCGTCAACAACTATAACGCACAATTTTAAAAAGTTGAGTTGTTTCTTGTTGAAAGAAATACTTGCCATGGCCAATGAAATGGTCCTGTTCAGGTATTCATGCACTGAACACTGAAAAAAACAGTATTATGTTTCAGTACAATATGTTTAAGCTACGAACGGAGCACAGAATACATGATACAGCAAGCTGAAGAGACGGTCACTTTTATAATTGAAAAAGCATGATGAAGAACACTTTCTACGTAATATTGTATAAGATTCAACAAGATGATAGCAGTTAATGCTTCCAAAAAGAGTTATCGAGGATTGAGATGGACAGGTTTGAAACGTTGAGCCATTTGGTGTTTAAGTAGTCTCCCATTTCTTGTTAGACATCATAGCTAACATTGTGAAACGGACAAGGTCTCGGATATCTGATTTTGCTCTTTGTTGTCGGTTGAACGTATTTACCGACTGTACGTATCGTCATACTGGAACTACCTAAATTATATACACCATGTCAAGGATAGCTGACGAGTATCTCATGTCACATGTACAAACCGTAACATGTTCTTCGATGTAGAAAAAAGTGTACATGATATAAATCAGTTAGTGTGGTGAGAGTTTAGTGGATTAAAGAAGTCTTTGTTATATTCTATTTCTGCGCCAAAGAAGCAAGCGATGCGTTCGGTAAAATTCTGTATGGCACATTCAACAACACGCTTTGCCTCAGTGAAGGAGAAGCACTTTAAATAACAGGTCTTGTGATGCTCCTACTTCCGCCTAAAACCTTGATACACAAAACACAGTTTTACACATAACCGACAGTCTTCCAGAGGGCTTTTAGAAGGAATTTTAACTTGAACTAGGAATATATTTCAGACATGTGATTAGAATCTGACATCAATCAGTCGAGTTTCGTCTTTATCTCAAACAAAATTGAAATCACTCGCACTTTATTCTGTGTAGATTAGGAAGGTTTTACAGGTTACTCATATTTCAATATACAGTGGATGCACATTTGAGTACTAACCTTATAAGCCTGTAGTTTAGAAATCTCGCAATCCTTAAACAAAGAACCAAATGGTCTGATTGGAAGGAGTCGACTAGAGAGAAAGCATGGAGTGTCAGTGGCGCACTCTTGAATTAATCACGAGATCACTTTGGAAAATTTCCAATTCAATATGGACAATAGTAAATCCCGATCAAGCGGAACAACTGTCAAAGAGAAAAAAAAACAAAAATGACATTTCCAGTGGATTTCATCATACGTGAACCGTATAGCATAGGTCTTGAGTTCATTCATTAAAAAAGGTTTTCAAAATAATTTATTAACGTATAGCTGGTGAAGGTCAGTGGTCACTAATATATGCAGTAAGTGCTCGCAAAACTGTTTAACTTGGAATGACCTTTTTTAAAATCAACTCTCATCCATGCTCTAGGTCTAAAAGCTCTGATAAAAAAACTCCCATTCATCAAATTCTTTCCACAAACCCTCATTTACTAGGTCTCATTCACTAAATCTCATGCATCCACCAGATTTTATCTATCCACACAAATGTATCAAATCCCACCCATTAAATTTCTTCCATAAAATTTTATCCACTAGCTGTCATCAACTCTCATTCGTCAATCATCTTCCGTCAGACAAATTTCTTCTATCACCTTTCATCCACTCCCATTCACAAATTCCGAACAACTAACTCTCATCCATTATCTTACATCGATAAAATCCTATCAATCAACTTCCACCCAACATCTCTCATACATCTACGCTCATCCACTTTCACCAACCAATTCCCATCGATCAACTTCCTTCCATCAACTTTCATCCACCAACAACCACTCACCAATTCTCATCCAAACTTTCATCAACCAACTCGCATTCACGATCTCTCATACATCAGTTTTCATTCGACTTCCATCAACCATCTCATCTATAAACGTCATTCCATCAACTCTCAACCATTGGGTCTCATACATCAAGATTCACTCATCAACTCTCATTCATCACTTATTCAGGCTTGACACCGTTAGGCGACATCTCAGAGAAAACGCGCAAACAAACATATGTTCTAGATCTTTATTCGTTAAATAGTCCCACATTTTAGATCATACCGACATCCCATACCTGTTTCAGTGAGTGTGACGGCATACTACGTTATTTCCCATATACACTGGATTTTCAACTAGACTATTGGTTTACATTTTTAAATACTTTTAATTCCCGGTTTTTTGGTCACTGTTTTGAGCATTAATTCTCGGAACTTCGTACGTTGCAGCCAAACAAAAAAAATATTTTGTTGGCACTACCTTAATCTAAACTGATGACTTACACTTTACACAATATAAGGAAAACAATTATCAGGCTCTGTACATAGATTAACCATTGTACGGCCAAAACAGGGCTAACATTCCTTATGGGCTTAGGCTATTCTACGACTGGATCAACGACCTAAACACAATGGCTGTGTACATTAAATATATACCGAACAATTTCTTGAGATTACTTCAGGACCCTTCGAATATTACATTGTGCATTGGCTTAAAGTGTCACGGGGAGTTAAGGCTGTTATCATTTCCCCAAATAACACTACTAAAGTTCATTTATGGGTGTAATTGCCTCAGTAATTAGATCACTGACTGCCGGTCCAAGGTACAGGTATGGGTTGAATTATTTCAGGACCTTGTTTCGGAACACCATCCAATGTGAGGAACGTTTAACTGTTGGTTACCATCTCGGAGGATTTAAAACTTGAAGAGTTGAATAGTCCCGGTGTTGTTGTTGGGACCACTGGAGTTTTACTGCTTGAAAAGTATGTTACCCTTAATAAATAAATGTCTTAATTTAACTCGTAAACAAGTAGATAAAGAGAAGGGAGGCTTAACCTTTTATCGAAGTTCCCACTCAATTCCTTGGAATCGTTAGTGTGTAGTATCGTAATTGGTAAAAAATCGAAAATAGTTTGAGAACTGATAATAATTTGAGAGGAAAATGATAGAAAAAACTTCTAGTTTTTTTGTGTTGTAACTGATATTAACTGGACGAGCGCAGCTCGTACGCTGTCCCAGTAATGATACTTGTTCGCTCGGGACACTTGGGTTTTTTGCATTCCAAAGCTATTTTCCCGTTTTAAAATTTTCATCCATTTTTTTCAATAATTAACAAAACTAAGAACGAATGCCTCCTTGAGTCAGCAGGTATTGACTTTGCCGCTTTCAGGAAGGAATATATGTTTTTAATCTGTTTTTAATCAGAGCTCTTGTTCTCGTTTCTACGCCTACTCGTGGTTAGTTCGTGAAAACCAGGCTTCACTATGCAACGCCTAGAAATTCTAATGTCTAACATACCGAGGTGAAATTAAAAAAATACTGATTCTTAAAGACGTTAGATTCAGTTTAAAATTCTGTCTAAATTTATGTAGCCTGTGTATAAACTCTCCATTGTGGTTTGTGAAAAATGAAACTTTAAACATACCTCATTCAACTTAAAAACCAGGATTTTTAAATACGAAAATATTTCAGAAGAAAACCTTCTCTTGACAACTGTAAATTCACCCGACACCAATGTTCCATTATACTGGGACCACTTTAAGAAGCACAGTGCGCTTCCTGGAAGGCGCATGCGCGGATGGCGGAAGTTTCTCGAGATAGCTAACAACATAGACCAGCTTCAGTTTCCTGTCTCCGAGGTCGTCCAGGACAGGCCTATTGAAAATGCGAGCCTCGAACTTCACGCATTTTGCTGACCCATATGGGCTGGAACCGAACATCGACTGGTACTCTTCAATACCTGGTTAAAGAAATAAATGACGTCATTCAGTAGGTAAAGATGTTTTACCACGAGACACTGGAAGACTACTTTTTAATAATTAAAAAACAAATAAAACTGTTTTTCCAACGTTGGCTAGTAAGCTAGACGTGTGCATACTTGCAAACATTTTGAAATTTTGAAATCTGAAATCAAGACCCCCCCTCCCTCCATCCTCTCCGTGGACTATTAAACCTCGCGGGCTCCGTGGTTTTTAGACGCTGACAAAAGAACATGAGGACAAGGTTGATCGCGCACTGCACACCACCCCGAAATCCTTAGCCAGTCATTTATACGATCCGTATCGATAAAGAAAATTTCTCTTCAATTTGCAGAAAAAAGACCTGGAAAAATACTGATTTATGTCTTAAACAGTACTTTAAAAATAAGAGTTTTAATCGGCTGAAATTCCAGAAAACTGGAACGTTCCCATTTATGGAGGCTCTGCAAGTATAAAACGGATGGTAGGTATGCATGCGGTTTTATCAGCAGGGATTGATGTGGTATGTTCTTCGCTGCAAGCTTTGGTGTAAGGTTGACAGTTCGAGCGTTAACGTGACGTCAGAGCAGACTTAGGATTTGTAGGGAAATTGGGGTCTAAACAGCACGGTATTAATTTATGCGGATCGAAATTTCTGGAGAAAAAAACGCCTTCTTTTGTTGAATCACTGCAAAATTATGCAAAAGATACCAATCTTGCCCATAACAAGGGAGGTTACTTTCCGCAACAGGTATCATTTGTACCTGCACATCGTACGTATTTCCAAACGCTGAAGGCTTCTGGCCGGTACTACAGTTTGTTTCCGCGGTGATCAGAGTACTGTCAAAGAACCTCAACACATTACCTAGTTTAGCCGAACAAATTGCCTTCTACTTCCCAGGAACACTCAAAGCAAATAGTAAACTTTACCTAAAAAAAAATTTACAAAAAGTACCAACATTTAAGAACATGCGATGAGTGCTATGGATACATCTCAAGGCGAGACTACGAAAAATTTTGTAAGCGGAAGCAGCTACTGTATATGGTAAGACTGCAAGGACTTCGTAATTGCCTTTAGACTACTATTAAAAGTAGGCCCAGCAATGCCTCTGGGTACATGTTTGAGCTGGGTAGATACTGGAAACAGCCGTTAAAAACGTACACAGACGCATAATTAAAAAAAAAGAAACACTTTTAGGAACACTTGTGACCGAAAACTGTACGCTTTTACTTGTAAATGCAGTCGTTCTGCTATCGTTTCCGCCAAATTACAGCCGGTTTTGAAATCGTGAAAGAGTAGGATGTTAGATCGAATCTTGTCGCTCTTCTCAGACAAACTATATGGACAGCTTTTGAAGAAACTTTGCGCAGAGGAAATAGAACGAAAAAGTTTATAAAAGAAACTTTCTGAAGTCTGTAAATGTATAATTACATTTACTATCATAACTTTCTAAACTCTGTGTGAGTTATTACGTTTTCCCTGGGGCCGTTCCCTTTGATAACAAAGTGTGTTTTGCACATTTTAAGATATCTTAAATCTATCCGTCCGCCTGCAGATTACCGATATTCAGCATGAAATAAATTTAAAACGTTAGTTTAAACTAATCTCCAAATGACTCCTCTAGAAAAGCACTGTCAAAGATAGCAGATATTTGATAAAATGGGGCAACTCTTGTGTATTTTAGCATGGCAACGATTTCCTACACAAAAATAGCTAAAGTGAAGAAAATGTTTTCGCAAGCATGTCCCCCGCGTTTGTCCACTTCGGCTAATGGGTAGAAAGAAAGGAAATGTTCAGCTTACCAAGATACAAAGGATTCTGCTCTACAACTTTGACAAGTTCTACGGGTGAACCTTTCGGTTTGTGAACAAAAATTGCCACGAGAACTTCGCTGGCATCGGATTCTATTTCAGCACAGTCATTATCACCCAGACTCTGGTTACGAGTAGATACCGGCTTGGAGATGGGCGGTGATTGGGTGCTTTTCTCCAATGAATCTTGTGGAATAATGTCACGTGACTTTAATGGGACATTGGAGTGTGGATCTCGAGTGGCGCCGCTTTTTGACTCAGCTCGAGGGCTGCTCTCTTTCAAGTCTTGATGCAAAATGGCAGGACTCTCAGGAGGCGACTTGGCTAGTTCATCATGAGAGCTTTGTGGCACAGTTTCGTGTGGTGCATGTTTGGGACTATCGTGCGGCCTGTGAAAGCTGCTGGATGACACCTTGTGAGCATCCAATTTGTGTGACTGTTGAGCAGTTGAACCATCACGTGACTGACGGAGTTGCTCGTGAGCTTTAAAAGACTGTTGACCCAGTTCTTTCTGTAGCACTACTCGCTTGTGTCGCCGATCTGAAGACACTGGCAGTTCTCCTAGTTCATTGCTCAGATCTTTTATCCCCTTGAAAACCGGTTGTCCATCTTGTCCTGCATTATCAAAGTTGCTTTCTAGTCTCTTGGAATCTTTCTGTGGTTCTTCTCCCAATAGGGCATCTTCTAAGGCAGCTTCATACTCTAGTTCTGCATTCTTAACAGCCCGTGAAACATCATTAACAACGTCCTGGGAATATCGTCCCTCTTCACCTTTTCGCTTGATGTTGTTGAGTAAATTGATTTCAAAATCTTTCAGGAGGCGTGATTCCCGCAGCTCACTCGTTCCACGCCGTTGTCGGTTCTTCGTCTTACTCACTGAACTATTTGCTGTGTTCAATGCGCTCTCTTGCAAAATCTTGAGGTCTGATTTGGGAAGCCACAGCAGGTATCCACCGCTGGATGAGACAAAGGGCGGCACTCCAGTAGCGGCGAGAGGCAGAACCCGACTGCTCGACAGCGTCCACACTACGGTGCCATTTGCGCCGCTCAGGACAACGACCGAAGAACTGAGATTACCGAAGTTCATTTGCACAGCGATATCTGGGATTTCATCACTGTCAAAAAGGCTTGGAACCATTGGTCTACGGAAAAATTTAATCAATAAATGTTACCCATGACTAGCGTTTCACAAGATAAGACTATAAAGATACTATCAAAATCTGCTAGAGATATGTAGATGTTGAAAGTAGATACAGTATTTGGGTAAGTATCCTGCACTGAGGAGTGAGGTTCATGATCTGCCAGAGTTGCACGTAATCATATTGATTTAGGCTCAATTGTGCTGTTCCAACAGCAGCAGTCAGACAAACAACTTCACATAGGTACGCAACCAGCTGATAACCTATTCATCGTCGTCTTAAAAAACAGAATGTGAAAAGCTCAGTTTTATAGGTTTCCAGGTAACGTTAACAAAAAAAAATAAATGCTTTCAATCTTCGTGTTGTTTCTAAATTAATGTTTCTAATTTTCATTTTCACACACCTTTGCCCAAAGAACGGAAAAGAAATGAGCGACTTATAGAAACAATTCAGTCAAAAAACCAGGAGCGGTATTCGTCGAAGTTTGTGTCTTACAGTTGCTCAAGGTCCCTCCTATTAACTACCGCTCAACACGCATTCTCAGCCCTCAGTCT
>JAOBRG010062449.1:0-11009 GCA_027574985.1 Umimayanthus nakama | reverse complement strand
CCTCAGTCTCAACAATCAACACATCTACAGCAACTGTCAAATCATCACATTAAAATCAAAGTCCTCAGTCACAGTTGAGTGAATTAAGAATGAAAATGTTCATTATTTTTCTACACAGAGTACAAGTCTGACAAGTGAAAATTTAAGTCTTGTCGCACATATTCACCTACTTCTTGCAAGTCGCAACTCTTCACAAAAATATCAGGACACCAGCAAAATCCTTACGACTTAAATATTCTCCTTAACGGTCCTACCATGCTCTCTATAAATTTAATATTTAAAAAAAGTTACTGCAATAATGCCAAAAAAATATTTAAAAATGCAACATGGTGGCGAAGGTTAATCCAAACTTGGTTATTGTTATAGAAAGTAAATTACAAAACCAAAATTGCCAAAGGACCAACGTTCATCCTTTATACATTTTCAGACTCATGGCAGGCAGGCCCACCCCACCCCCCCCCCGTCAATGTTAGTGTCTCTCTAAAACAAAAAAGGCCCAAACCTTTAATGTTTACCGGTAAGTACTACTAACAAGTCAGTATGAAAACTTGATAAATGCCAAAATCGTCAACTGATAAAATATTATTTTATAAACAATAAAGCAGTATTAAAGTTGTGATTTGTAGTTTCCTCATGGACTGGTTGGGAGAGCCTTGTTTTTCATCTTAGATAAACTGCTGTGTATGATCATTTGCTGTATTCTCATTACTTAACAGCTTAAAATATATGTGGAGAATGTAAGGAGAATTTACATAGTGATCATCTGGCTCAGGCTTGGGCCAAAAGGTTAAACCAATCAGGAATACCTTAAATTAAATTGCTATCCTGACATAAAACATGGAGATGAAAAAGGTGTTGAAGGGATTGGAACCAAGCAGTCCTATCATTTTATTGTGTGAAGCATGGAATAGTTGACAGCAATTACTGTCTTTATTATCTGCCAGAAGATCTGCCTCAATCATCACACCTCTTTACCCCTCCCTAACCCTTCTTCTACCATTTATCCTCACTCCTCTTCACACCTCCCTAACCCTCCCCCCTACTAAATGTCTTTGATTTTCAACCAAAATTGTTCTCCATTCATTAATTTATACCCTTTCTAGGTATATACAATAAACAAACACCAACTAAATCAGTGACTTACTTGTCTATGGCAGAATCAGGAAGAGAAGATTTCCACAAAACTTGAAGATTAACTCCATCCAAAGCAATAACTTGTATGCTTTTACTATTAGCATTTCGTCTACAAATGACAATATCCCTAGTAGCATCTGAATTCAAGTCTTGGAGCACTGGTTTCAGGGGAATTACACTATCCGGTACAACTTGGATGAATCCAGTAATTGAATCTGGGGAGTGCATACCCCACTTAATTGCACTGCTGGAATTCCATCTGTTCTGTGTTTTCTTGTACAGATCTTGGGCAGATATGGCCCAAAGTGTGTTAGTTACATGGTTTGCTGAATGAGACTCAAACAATATAAATTCAGTTTGATCAGCAAGACCCTGAGTTGTCACCAGAACGCTGCTACTGATTTCATTCTGTGGTAGTGGTACAGCTGAACCAATCACGAGTCCAGATAAACCTGACACCAAAACTAACCTCTCCTTCCCTTGGTTAGATAAACCTCTTTTTTGTTTACCACTTGCTAAACTCTGCAATGCCACAACATCACCTGCATTATCACCCCGAATGCCCCTGACAATGTCAAAGTCCTTTATTGCGCCAGACAACACCCCAATCCACTCCAAGTTACCAGCTTCAATACCAACCCGATAAAGATGCGATTTCATGCCTGAAACAATGCAAAGAGGCTGACCAGCTTTGTTTCTTGTCTGTCTGCAAACCATTGATGTGACACTGCCGTTTGTTGGTAGGTCCCACAACTTTTTCCCGTCCACCCCCCTGTACGCGGTCAGTCCCCCCGTACATGCTCCGTGGCAAGAATGGTCGGCAGAATAGCCAAGCATAATGTCTTTCAATGGCTCACGGTTAAAGCCAACTACTTTAATAAAAGCAGGTTCGATTTCAGAGATATTGATACTGTTAACCCATTCCGATAGAAAGGGTAGTGAATTGTTAGTGTGATTGTGTTTGCAATTCGCCTTGCACTTGATTCCATGACACGGCAGTAAAAACGCGAACGCAAATATTACAAAGACACAAAACAACAACGACGCTAAGAGAGCAAGCCGACGAAGCGGTGATAGTTTTTCAGCTGGGGGAGGTTCGTCCTTCTCTTCGCGAAACAAATCTTCGGTGTCATTTGAATCTTGTAGTTTCTCTCTGTCCGCTTCAGTGGCTTTTTCTTCCGTATGATCGCCGTCTTTCCACTTACCACTGATTTTGTCTTTGCCGCTTCCAAAGTTGTTCTGAAGTGGACTGTACTTCGTTTCGTTTGCTTTGGAGTTAAATTTGGTCGCCGGCATGTTGTTGAACGACAAGAAAGCTCGTTAGGAGTTCGTGAATTTGTCTCAATTACAAGTTAATTGCTCGTCTACTGTGTTAAAATTGTGAACACAGTAATAACATCTGTATTACCAGTTCGACCGGTCCTGCTCTGTCTTGATAAAGGTCCAGGGAATGTGTATTTTCTCAAAAAGACGACTAAGAGGAGATTCCACAAAAACAGCCAGTTTCTTGAAGATTCAGCGTGTCGAAGAGTGGTTCGCCGTTATTTTTAATCCCGCTAAATTACCACTTTCCCCTACCATTGATTGAAAACAACTGGTAGTGGTACAATTTCACTTCAACTTACAACAGAAATGTTTGAAGATCAAAGTTCATTGTAAAGCCTCAAGTCGTCTTCACGAATATCCTCACAAAATACAAGAGAAGATGAAGTTCGGGCGAAATTCCTCAGACAGCTGTGTGTTTCCCAGTGGCAAGAACGATCAAACGAACATCGCGGTTGATTGATATTTGAATAATTAAACAATGTTAATAAATGTCATAAAATATGCTTTAGCGAGCAATTTGCAAACGGAATGATGTGACGTCAGGAAAATCTCATGAATATATAATTCGAATCAACAAAAATTGTTATGTTTTAGCACATTTTCACTAAATGTCAGTTCGTTTTCGGAATAATACGAACTACTTGGGAACCAGAAACTATGGCAGAAAGTTTATTTTCATACGTAAAAATAAAAACTATAATTTTGCAATTAATGAATTATCAATACCCGTAATATATCTGTTGCCGTGGGGAGAAAACTCTTAAATTGTTTTTACATACTGACAGTGATATCCAGTATCCTGCTGGTGTTAATTATTTGACTAAGGCCGCGCTTTTTTTTCTTCTTAAGAATAAAATAATTTTGGTAGAGGATCTTATTTCTCAGTTTTTCGGTCTTCTCGGTTTTGTCCTCAAGATGCTCTTATTTTGAAACTTATAAAAAACATTATTTTGCTTCAGAGTTCAGGTTTTGCTTTTTCTGGTTCGGTGAATGAAACTATGCCTAATTTCTAGACCGTCAATCTTAATTTGCTTTCAAAATTTGGGAAAATTTGATTTCAAACCACGGTGTTCCTTTTCATTTCCACCCCTGTAAAATTAAAAATAAAAGCTTTTATTCCAAATGAGAACGCTAAAAGAACGCAAAAACACTAAAACAAGCAACGAACGAAAGAAGGAAACCAGTGAATGATCAATGCTGTACCGAAACGATAGAGAGAAGTGTATAAAGAACATCGCCGATTCCATGTGTGCACCGGCTCCATTTTTGACCAGTTCACTCAGTTGTTTTTGCTTTGTGAGTTTCATTCCTTTCCCGGCGCCTATCTCCAGGTGAAATCTTTTCCTAGACTCGAGATGGGATTGTGGATTTAATGAGCTTAGTATTGACGAAAATACTTGCAAGCCTCGTTCAGTCATTGCAAGTAGATATCTATCCGCTAAACTTCCTGTTACTGAAACCAGTTAAAACTCTGATCCTTTAAGCAAAAATATTTGTACATGCAGTTTTGTGGTTATAAAGTTGTGTTTAATTAGACACGGAAGCTATTTGAGTTAATAGTTCGAATTCTTAGTATTTTTCTTGGTTTGGGTTTTTTCGGTGCAATCAAAACATTCAAAATGAAATACGACAGCTGACTTGGTAAAAAATAAGGCCGGTAATAAAACAAGACAATGCATAAAATAAAGTATTATTTAACCTAATACTTGGTACACTGTTTTTGTTTACTGTTCGACTTTGAGGTCACAACGTGACTAAAGAGGTATACCGAACGTCTTCATTTTTGCTGAAAACGAGAACTGATAATTTTTACGCTAAATGAGATTTTGTGGGAAACAAATGTTCGCACAAAATTTCTTGAAACCAGAAGTATTCTAAAAAGACACAAATGCGTGTAATCGTGATGAAATGCGAAAAACCCTTTTCACCGGCAGCGAGAATTACTTCGTTGAGCTATGAGTCAGAATCATTACTCAAGATAGGTGTCGCTCAACAATTCCATTTTTTTAAAGGAAGTTAAAAACTAAGCTTGGTGTTTCAAAATAATAAATAGTGGACGAAATTCTCGCCATATTTTCAATTCTTCTATAAAGTCACAGGTGCACTAAACGCCCCCTCAACTAATAACAATTACATTTCTTTCGCCCAACAAAATAGTTTACAGCCAAAAACTGTCATCAGATCATTGTCACCTCCTCCGCGATCATTAGGAAATCAAGTACTATTTTTTTAAAAAAAGATCAAGCCTTATAAACAAAAAATCATGATATGCATGCAGATTGTTCTTCCATTCAGAATCGAAGAAACATGAGCGGGAGATTCGCATCTTCATTTCAGAGTAGGCCAAGCCACAGCAAGTCTCGGAATTTTTACAAGACTGATCGCCTGTTATCACCGAGAAAAATAACATTTTGTAAGATTAAGTGCAAAGTAGCGTTGATGAAAGAATCAAGCAAGATTTGCATGAACGACGTTTAAGTTTCGTACGGTGGTGAACACCGGTTTTGTTGGAGTTTGTATTGATCGTTATTTAATTCCGAGACACTGAGTTTTTATAAGAAGCAGTAACTTTCGGCTGAGGCTGGGCTGTTCTTACAATTTTTTGCGACTTCAGCCTCAATTTGTTCTTAGATTGTTCTTGTTCCCTGATATTTTTATACAGTGAACTAGTTATCCGGAATAATACATGTAAAATAGCACTAAGACGTCATGTGTTTGCTATTGTTTCATCAGCAAAAAAATTGAAACTGTCAATGCAGCCTCTGCGAACGCGACGAGCCTGCTTATCACTCTTCCAGCGCCCGATGCCAAGCTAAATTCTGACGAGTATCGTTTTCGTGTACATCTCAATCGGTGTACATGGATTAAATAAATTTCTTAAATTTTTCTGATTAAAACTTCAGCCTGGGGATTGCTTTAGCTTGTTTTTAGTCAAATCTCATCCTGGGTGTTCTTATAAAGTTTGTCCTTACAAAAAAGCTAGTATCTTATCAACACGAGTCAGGAGTTTATAGTACAGCTGAGTCAGATCTTATGACAGTTTCTTGACGTTTGTTTGGATCAATGCTGACTTCCGGCAGTAAAGAGTGGAAAGCCGGCCATAGTAGATCAGCTTGTATTATAAATAATTAACGTTGGTCGGAGCCCTTCAGTTCGTATCAATCTCCGAAGAGTGGTCAGCTTTATTGTATTCTACACAAGGTCGTTTTCAAATGAAGTGTGGGCGGGACAGCACTGTTTCGGTTGCTCAGGTCACCCGAGGGGATTCTTCTTTGCTCTGACTCTGTTTTGAATCGGAATGCAGTCAATAAAGTCTCACTTCATTTTTCAAACTGAAAAAATTAGAGAAGTAACATAAACCGTATTGCCGTATATGAAAATTGGTTGAGCCACTGAAAGTGCTGAAAATTTGAGCGCCGGGAACCTATACTTGAGCGATCAAAATTTAATGACATTTCAACAAAACACTGATTCCATTGGCACTAATTGGTTTAAATGAGACTCGGGACTACGTGCCCACTATCCATTTACCGTCTCTTATCGAACAAGATCAGTAATGGTTACTTGGGTATCCAAGGAAACCCGTCACCTTGAAACAAGAGTACAAACTCAAGTGTCCAGTCATTGTCTGAAACAAACATCCTTAAATGTTAAAAACACAGCATTTCGAATCTTTATTTTATTGAAAAAATTATTTTTACAGCTTTCCGAGCTATGGTGTCCTCCTACAACGAAGGTTTCGCCTACAATTGAATGAATTATGAGATACTCTAATTACCAATGCAACATACTTTGAAGGTCTCGAGTACCCAAGAACTGAAAACAAGAGCGGACTAAACTACACAGTTACAGTGAAGTGACACTATGTTATACACTATGGCATTTCGTGAAAATCGTACGAAAAATGCAAACAGATAAAAACTGTCTGCTTTAAAAATACTTTCTGGAATGGCATTAGATTCCCATGGAAACAACAAAATTATAATGTAAGAACTCATCTTTCCTAGCAACGAGCTTCAGAAAGTGAAGAATCAATTTTTTTCTCTAGGAGACTTATTTTAATAAATATCTATCCTGATTTTGCCATCCATGAGCATAGCACGTGTTGGAATGCTTTAGTTTCACAAGTTAAGGAAGATTGCCAGTAACCTCTGATTGAGCATGTGCAGTACTTACACTCTTTCTTTTTATAAGAATACTATTTTTCCGTCACAAGCTGAATAATTCTATTTCTCTGCCGGTTCTAGTCTGAAAATATTCTTCTGATATTCTTAACTATAGCTTATGACATTTCCGTTTAAGGATATATTGGGGTATCAACTACAAGTGTTTGGTGCCTAGATCTGTACAACTCTTTTTTAACCATTTATTATGTTACATTACAACACTTTACATTACGCTTTACCATTACACCTACCGCTCATCACTGAACATTAGGCTATCGCTAGATTTAAGTTTTTCGTTTCAACTTGGCTAGTTTTGCAAACGATTTTATACAGTCAAGTAAAAACATATCATTGTATGATGTTTACAACGCACGGAATCATACTTTTCACAAATTTCAGCCTCGATATTCTTATAAAACATATTCTTATAGAAAGGAAAGAGTGCATGTATTAGTACAAGTGTCTCTTTTAAAAATGTTAAAATAATTCTTTACAAACTAGATAGCAGAATCAACACCTCGTAACCCGGCCTCATTGATACTATACTATACCAGATAGCTTTTCTGTTGCTACAAATACAAAGCGAACTAAATGCATAAACGCCAAGGCGTAGACATTTTGTTTAAACTTGGAACGCTTTTTTCCGGAACACTTTTTGTGCTGTTTCAAACGTGATGCGCGACACTTTCAAAAGTGATGTATCACACACTGGGCAAGTCTTTGTACCACAAAATGGAGCAGCACAGTATCCTTGATAACAAGGTTTATTTCGCGCCCCACCAAAACAACAGACTGTAGAAACAACAAGCTGTCTGATAACAGGACATTTCGGAAGGACGTCGGGTACAACCCTTCAATCTGAGAAAGTAAGGTGTGAACGGTATCTGCACTGCAAAATAATTTTTTTGTTTCAGCAATGCTTCCGAAATTGCCAGAAAAAGAGGGAACAGGGCGATTGCGAGTTTATCCGCTCTTAAGTATAGTGCAAACGAGGCCTACCAACCGTACTCAGAAGATCTGTGTTGCAGCATTCAACATTGTGTCGAGTTTGGGGAAAATCTTCGCCCGATAAAATCATTTATTTAAGAACAAAACTCCATGAAAAATAAAATAAGAATGTAATAATAAAAATAATTTCCATACAAATTTTAGAATGGCTGTTTGCGAGGGCAAGATTTTCACCCTCTGAACAATTCTAGCGGAAAAGTCCAGTCAACTGATGTTTTATCACAAAATCGACCAACGTTTATGAGCTTGCTGTATCTACAACAAAGATCTTCTGAATACAAACCTACGTCATTTCCGTCACGACAGAAAGTCGACAAGGCTCGATCATTCAACCAACACTGACGTCACTTCCGTCACGACAAAAAGTCGACAAGGCTCGACCACTCAATCAACACTGACGTCACCTCCGTCAGGATAGAAGTTCGACAAGGCTCGACCATTCAACCAACATTGACTTTCCTTCCTTCACGAAGATAGTTGACATGGTTCGGTCATTGATTCAACCCTCGAACGTCATCTCCAGAGACAAAAAAATTGTCGCTGTTTGCAGTTTCTGTTATAACGTTTCGTTTTTGAAATTTGGCAATTTAAAATAGAATCGAGATAATTGACGATTATCTACATCAAATCAATCGTAACATGCTGGTCCCTAACTTCTGGGGATCTGGGTACGAGAAGCTCGGAACATAGTGTAGCGAAACAAGGAGGCATGGAGCCGAGAACAGATCTTGATTAGAAACATTCCTTCTGGTCTGTGTCATTTTACTCATACAGGCGAAGTGAAGATTTTCTGTTAAAGTAGTTAACATGTTGTAAAGTCATTTGTGCAACATCAAACTCAGTTTATCAGCGGGAACATCAGGAACACATGCCATTAAATCTATCGCAGGATATTTGTCGCCAATTTGCTGCTTGTATCTTGAATATCTGAGAAGGAAGGCCCTAAAACAGGCAGGAAATGTCCCAAATCTCAGAAGTTCTTTTGCTTTTTAGTTTGGAAAAAGCGCAGAGTTCAGTTGAGATAATGTACAATCTATTTGACGGGGATAGTAAGTCATCATATCAATGCGACACTGCTTCCCTCAACGGTCGCTAAAATACAAGCGGTGAACTTCGTCAATCTTTTTCACCCACTCCATTGCGTACCCGGTGTTGTCTTCCAAGTAGTATGTGCGATGGGGCTGTGGAAACGAGAAAGGCTATTAGTTGGGTTTATTCCAAATATATGCACCCGCAGGGGGGTTGCGCGGGGTGCGCATATCCTCCTCCCAGGAGCCAAAATGGTGCGCCTGATTGGGATGGTAACAGCTTTAAAATGATGCAAAATAACATGGTGATGATAGGATTTACAATTTCTACGCATTTCCAGCAGTTTGAGGACCTCAAATTTCAATTCTTCTCAAGGGAGCTTGCCTCGGGACCCTCGTGAAACCCTTGCATGGTCTATCATTCCGCCACCCTCTGCTCCCCAACGTCCACACAAACTAGAGTTAATGGACAAACGGCGTGAAGCTTAACAGGCTTCTTATTCAAGAAACTAGTGTAATGTAACCATCATCTTGTTTACTATGTCTCGGTTAGGGTCTCGACCCATCTCACCAACCTAAATTGTATTTTGTTACTGACTCAAGAAAAGTAATTAGAACAACGTCAGGAAGCGCACTCGATGTTCATACCGAACCTACTTTTAACCAGCTGAAACTCTGTAACACCATTCCATTTCAACCAGAAAGTTTACGTTTTTCAGTTCAAAAAAGGACGTCTCCATGCTACAGCTTTCAATGACTTGTCTTTTTGCTTAGAAACCAGATTCATTCATAATACGTAAAGATATACAGGGATTTTCTTGTCAAACAAATATCAGGCAATTTGCAGTACGTTTACAAGGACTTAAGTGTTTAACTTTCTGAATCAAGAAACTTGGAATGTTGCCAATATTTCTCTCTTTAAACCTAAATTAAGATTGTTCCTCTTAAGCTGATAGTTTTACTTGACGAGCTGCTCTGCGCTTTGCTATAGTACTGTCCTTGTGTTTGTTAGCTTCAGTGTGCTTGCAATGCTGATTCTTACATTCACATTCAGAACTACGACAAATCTGTACGTCTAAAGTATGGTTTCTTTATGACCCTCCTTGCCTGGTGGTTTTCGTGTATGTACCAGACTGCTGTACCTTTGTTTATACGTAACGTATTTATCGTTAACGGGTTTTTATTACTGTAAACCATCTGAAGCACAGACAAATAAATAAAAAGATCAGTTAAAACTGAAAAAAAAAATGTTAAAGTCTCCGAAAATTATCCCCAACTGTTTTCACTGTCACACAACACTACGCAGAGTTTCGTCTCAACAACTTGCTCGCGTGTCAGTTTAGCGATTAACTCACACTGAGAAGAACCATTATGTTGCGTAGTGTGGTTTCAACTTACCGTGTGAACGAAGAATATTTTAAAGTTTTTCGCTTCGGGTCTCAAATCTTTTGTCCTAAAGGTAAAACACATATAGTTGAAATTATAAACGTAACCTTTTCTGACTTCCAACAGGGGAGGTAGGGGGGGGGGGGGGGAACTGCTATAGTTGTTACTGCTAGTATAACAATACGATGAAAATCTTAAGTATTATGAAAATCCAAAGCAAAAGTATATAGAATTGAAGTTCTCTTTCCTTTATCAGGTAAAATATAAGGGTACTCACCCACTGCAAAACTCAAGTACTTTGAACTGTAGTAAACATTCGCATGTACCGAAAAAAGCGTCATCATCGTTGTTCGACTTGTTTAGGAGCTAAATACCAAAACAAACACCCACAAAACAAAAGGACAAAAAGAAACAAAAACGAAACACAAGTAAAATATGTAAAAATCACAAAACCGAAAAGATCAGTTTTTGGTTAGGTTTCAGCCATTTAAAGCGCAGACATCACTTACCATGGAATCTCTCCTTTCAAAACCATGGCAACCGGGTCAACATAATACAAGTGAGGACCTTCTGTTAAGATTAGCTGCCGTCGCCGCGCAAACAGCCCCTAGGAATGAAGCAGAGACATGTTTCAAGTCACCGGTCTAGGAGTTCCCGGATAATCCTACCTCTTGCAAGAGGAAGAGCGGCGCTCATATTATAAAATGGGAAACAAGTAGTATTACAAATAACAATAATAAGGAAATACACTGGACAATCTAATAGATTAACTGCTTCGTTGCACAATGACCAGCCGAATACTTGAGCAGTTCTGTCTGTGAACTCATGCAAGGACAACAGACTGATAGTAACGCCAACACGGCAACACAGACACTGACATTAACATCAACAATGATTTGACCCGACACTAATGCTCAACACCATCACAATAATAATAATAATAATAATAATAATAATAATA
>JAOBRG010062339.1:0-21412 GCA_027574985.1 Umimayanthus nakama | reverse complement strand
TTAAGGATCTTACCTCGACAATCTCCCTCAAAACCTTGTCAAATGCTTTCCTGCCAGCGAGTGGAACAGAGGCACCAAGGGACCAGACGCAGGAAAACAGGTAGATACACTTCAACCGATGAGATAAGAAAAATGTTAGGGTAGGAGTCAGGCAGCTAACTATAAAACTCAAACGTATTTGGTTTTAAATGTGTAGCGAGTCAGTCAATGAGACACGCATACACTTCTGTTGAGCAAGCCTTATAATATTTTCGGTATATTTTGCCATCAAGTTTGTAAGAAGGCTCACATTTCAGAGCAAAGTGAAACAAAAAGTTAGCAATTAGCGACTTACCTCCAACCAAGCAGCAATTTCTCGCTCATTCAGTTCTTTGTATTTTTGATCATCCTGGAACTCGTCCATCATTGTATCCATCAGGTTCATGTGCGATTTTACCAGATTAGTATCCGTTGTTGGAGACAGTTCCTGTGCAAAGAAGACGGTCAAGATGATTTGCACTTTGCTTCTGAACACATTGGTCGGGTATTAAAACAAAGACTAAATCATACCCAGGTTTGCATTTTGTTAAAAGGTGCTACTGACGATAGAGAGACCCTAGTTAATAATATGCCCATATAGTTAACATCATTTGCGGCTATGAAAAAATAAATACTGCGAGTCCTAAATAGTGCTAGATTTAGGATACATTTATGTTAGCAAGTGTCAATATCAACGGACCGTAATTCACGAACAATGGATAGTAAATCTAAGTTTTTTCAACTACGGGTTGAGTTTGTTTAGATAGCTTCATGTAGTTAGTTAATCATTATCAGCTGTGGAACACCATCACATTTTCCACCAAAAGGCCAGTACATTTGTACTAACGAGGTCAACTTACACAAAAAATCGCTCAATTTTCACTTTTTGTTTCAATAGTTGTTGCTTTAGGCATTTGTAGCTTTCTAAGCCCAAGTAAGTATCAACGATTTTGTGCTCTACCTACCCTGAATCCTCCCTTACGAATGAACTGTAGAAGAGCATCCTCCATTCTCTCAAACAAATCTCTTATAAGTTCTTTGTTCTCCTCATTCAAGGTTTTTGGCAGAGTGTTCATCCAGGAGGTCATGACTGGTTTCCAGCCCAACACGTGTGGCTCCATGTACACCATACCACAACGACTGACCTGCAAAAAGAAACCATACATAATACTTTTATAGAGTATCTTTGCTCTACAGAAAAACGAAAACTAGTATTTTTGTAGTAAAACAAGGTAAAACAACGAGATTTTTTTTACGAGAAAACAAAAAACAAACTAGTTACTTCAAAACAAAAAATATAACAAGACCATCTTCCTGAAATTTTTCAATAACCAAACTTTGTTTGTTTAAACAACGGGTGTATTTTCACTTCTGGTTATAATTCGCGTTGCCTGACAAGCTAGAGTAGGTAGCAGGGAGGAAACAGCAACAATACTTGCACCAAAAACCAAAAAAAAGAAACTATAGGACAGTTATTAAGCTGTATACAATACGTACTGTTGCGGGAGAAGCAACCTCAAGGTCCATCGGTTCAAAGATCAGGTTGGTCGTTGGGGCTAGCTGGATAATCTCACCACTGTTCAAGCACAGCTGTTGAGAAATTATCAGAATCAAAGACAAAGTTTGTGCTGTTAATCGTATTTTCATCTTGAATTGTACTACAGAACCGTCATCTAAACTCCCTTTCTATTCCTTCACCTTACTTTCTGAAATCACTTAACAATCAGAACCTTTGTCAATCTACATTAAGTGAAAGTAATACACGTTTTATCCTACTTTTCTGAAAACAAGACTACAATTTTAAAACTGCATTTGAATCAACGTATTTTGATTTGCATCTAATCTTTTAAGAGTTTAAACTTTTTGATGTTTAAAAGCATTGATAAGGAGAAAAATTGATGCATACGGGACCTACTTGGCCGAATTTAGTGGTGAAAGTTGGAAACTTTTGTTAACTATGGGGTAAGAATTATGAAGAAACGATGCAATCAATCCTGAACTCGTTTGCATTAAGATAGAATTAAACTGTTGAAGATACGCATAACGAGGGACATGAAACAAGTATCACAGACCTTCTTGTTGTCATCCAGCACAGTGTTCATGTTTTCAATCCATACGGCATCCACAGGCCCATCAAAGATTAGCCACTTACGGTCGGGTGTCTTAATAGCAAGAAGATGAGAAACATAACATATATATTAATATTGTAATGACGACATACCCGTAGGTTATTCGTACAGAGAAGACATTCCACAATCAATCAGCTGACATACTCACGTACAGTTATCCAATAATACTTTTATAGTAACTCAGGGACTAGTATTCGGCAACCGCACTCAGTTGGCCAGGCCAACACTCACAGTACTCTTAATTTACAAAACAAATAATTATGGAGGAATAAATGAGAATCAGATACAACTGCGAAAGAGCAACTTTTAAAGAAAACTATTGCAGCAGCTACATGCGCGCCACAACTACAAACAAAACAATCTGTCACACAATTTAGAGTTGATGGTATACTTACCGTAGACGAGGCAAATGCTCTATAGTTGACTGCCAGTACGCCGTCAGACCACTCGTGAGAGACTGGGTCAAATTGACCGTATAATTGGCCCATAGTGATTGACTTGGGGTTGATGATAACCACTTGAACTTTGTTCTCATCCATGAGACCCTGAAATAAGGAATAACAAAGCCTTATCAGAAATTGTCTTTAAACAAGTACGTAGTTTGCACATAAAAGAGAGACAAAAGATCATATATAAAATAGAGCAAAAGTAGTTAACACTGAAAGAAAACTCAGTGTTCACCTTCTCTGCGAGGTCAGTCAAGGCTCTGGCCAAAACTCTGTATGCACAGGTCTTTCCACCGAATGGTTCTCCAACGATCATAAAACCGTGCCGAACGATCATCATTTCGTACACCTGGCAAATAGTAACGACTTACATCAACTTTATTTATCATAGGTATCAAGACTGCACTTATTCAGCTTAAGAGATGAACTAACAAAGACAGCAAACTTTATTTATCATAGGTATCAAGACAGCACTTATTCAGCTTAAGAGATGAACTAACAAAGACAGCAAACGAGTAAAACACGGTCAGTAAACCATCAAGGACAAGTAATGCATAAAACTTCAATTTTTTTGTTTTCGCCTTACCTGTAGAATTTTGGTTACAAATTGTTCGGCCATTTGGAGGTTCATAGCCTTGCAATTCTCTTCAATTGCTCCCAATAAAATCGAGTAATCTGGTTTTGGCAAAGTAATTCCCGGGAACAAATCAGAAGTAATACCCTGAAAAAAGAACAACAAATTCAGAATTATTAATGATAACCAACTTCAAATATTGCGACAGCATGTTATAGATTACAAACTAATAGGTAAAAAAGTTAGCGAAATAGTCCTGTTTACCACCAAACAATCTTTTTATATCCTTGGTGTGAGCTTGGATTTCGATTCATACGACTAACATTATTAGTTGACAAAACAAGGAATAACTTCAGCAGGATCTAACAAAAACCGTTTCTCACCGCAAATAACGGCAGATCATGCGAGAGGAACTTCGGTAAGTTCACATCGTTGATGGACCTCAGCATCAGTATGTCTTCGTTTTCCTCTGGAAATTTAAGCTGTTTAAACACCAAAGAAAGGAATATTAGCGAGGAATGCGTTGTAGTTAAATAACTAACTTAATGGCCAAAGGTTTTGTTTCTGCCCGCAACAAAACTCCATTTTTAAATACTGTCTGAAAAGGAGGTACATGATTGCTGTTGTATTATAATACAAATTTAAACTCCATCATTTTTTAATCTCTCAAACTCAGACTAACATCCTTGTTTTACAAATAAACGGATACAACATTGATTAACAGGTAGTTTGCTTTAACCCACAGGGGTAAACAGATACTAGTTACTACTTTATGCATGGAGAAACTGTTTTTACGCACCTTCAAGTTACCAGCTGCTGTAAGTACAGACTTCACGGCCCTCATACCATAATCATAGTGGTGCTGTGAGGAGAGCTGCTCCGAACACAGGGTATACGTTGTGACAATTTTAACAGCCAGCGGTCTGGCCTGGTAAAGAGAGAGTTGGTAAAATGGTTTTCACCAGGTAGAAGAAGCACCGTTGATATTTTACAAGGAAAGTACACACGTGTTATGAACTGTGTGTTTTTCTAACAAAACCAGTTCGTAGTTAAACACCGCAACTTACGTTTATACACAGATATTAACTTCCTTTGTAAACACAACTATTTCGTAGACACCATGTTTTGTTTTCACGTGATAGAGAAACAAAATTGTATTAAATAGCACAGTACTCGGTTCCAATAGTTAAATCTGGAGCAAAATCATCGTCAAAACGCAAATTAGTTATTAAACATTGAATTGAACTATTTTCCTCGGAGTTCTGCTCTCCACTTTAGATATATCGAGCCCGACAGTAAAAAACGTTATTTGTTATTAACACTTTTTCCGTTTGTTAAAACAGTCCGTGATATCGCACCAAAAACAAATAACTGCACTCAAAATAACTATACGACAATCGGATCTAATTTACTCACGTTAACAAAACCAAATGAGTAGAGGGAAATTTCTGCAATAAGAGCATAATCAGGAACCATCATGGCCACAGTTCGGAAGAGTGCCTGCATGGAAACGAAAAATAACAATAAATTGCTTAAATTGCAAAACCTTAAATTCACCCAATGATCAGTAATTTTTCTGACAACCTCGTAGCTAGGGAAATTCTTAGTTCGAGCGAGAACTACGAGAACTATACAGTGAAAACGCCAAAACTAAGGCCAAAAGCAAAAATTCATTTTCAAAAACTGAGTTCGAGGGGTACAGTCTTATTCGACCAGCCATATGTGCTTTCATTTCCTGGATTAATATGGTTGATACAAAAGCATATGAAAAGATAACGTGAATGTGCGAAAAAGAGTTAAAAACAATTTACTGTACCTTGAGGTTGTCAGGGAGTTCTGAACGGCCAGCGTAACCGGGATTCATTGTGATGAAGGTTGCACAAGTTGGGTCAAGTCTGATTTCCGTTCCTTCGAACAGCAGAGTATCAGATCCAGAGTTGATACCTGTTACAAAAAACGAGTGTTCATGAGGCAACATTTGTTCGCAAGCTTAAGTGTAACACGCAGCATTCAGTATGCGAACTTACCCATCTGAATGGTTAGAATTTGCTGAGCGACAACAGACAGCACTTCAAGGTCAATGCGGTTGAACTCGTCAAAACATGACCAAGCGCCACAAGATGCCAGACCCTGAAATAAAAAAGAAAAAGCACATTCTGACTAATACGAAGAAGTTCATGGATCAAGATTTGTGAATGATTTTTATCATTCACAGTGTTCAAGCAGATGCTCTTTCAAGGAAAAACCCAAGACTAGAGCCACACTGTATTTGTATTATTATTGAATTTGTACAACTTATTTCACTAGCAGTGTACCTGTTATCCGATACTTTTACAACCCCTCCATGAAACCTTCACACTCATGTTTTAAGCTCTTTAATTTCATTGAGAACCCTCCTGCAAAAAGGTATCTTTATTTATGAAGCAGGGTTTGGTATTAAGCCATAGGCCGGCTAAAACCCTTCAGAAATTCAGTTTATTGGCCCGACACTGCCTGTTAACCTTTTGAAGATCACCCTAAAAAATTTAGGATTACAGCACGCTCACATTAAGTTCTGGAATGACTGAAACTTCATACTTTTTTGCGTGCTTTGTTATCACTAGTTATATTTTGGTTGGCTGGTTAAGAAATTGCTTATTTTGACCCGCGTGAAGCTTTTCAGTTGACAACTTGTACAGCCTTCAAACTGTGCAAAATCCTTGTTTTAAAAGTCTCCACCGCCTAACAATCTTGTAGCCATTTCTCAACACTAGTTCTATGGTATCCAATTAAGAGCTAAAGAAGGTTTACCTTAAAAAACTTTCCAAGAGCGATGTAGTCCAAGCCGTCAGAGCAGTTAAACACGACACATTGTTTGGCGACTGCCTTGGCCAAGTCCTTGGTGGTCTCTGTCTTACCTGTCCCAGCAGGCCCCTCGGGCGCCCCACCAAGATGGAGCTGCAGTGCTCCAAACAGAGTCCTAAATAAACACAGTTCGTAAGTACAAATGCAACTCGTTGATATGACAACAAGTCGCTGAAACAATCACAAGTCGTTTAAACAGCCACAACTCAGCTCTGTGTCTGCAAATTTTATTCTCAATTAAAATTTCAAACTATTAAACAAGGTAACTTGGTGCTAACTGTGGTATAACAGGGAAAAAACAAGAATTGAAAACAAATTTTGCTACTTTACATTCTACTTCAAAGAATTTAAGCTGTCAGCTTTTCGTTCAAGACGAGCAGACGAGACGTACCTGTAACACCTATCCGTTAGTGGTGTGATTACTAGCCTTCCTGAGTTACCCAGATACTCGTATCCATAGGCCAACTGAGCACTGATCATTCTTGTCATGATGTTTTCTTCCTATAAACAAGCCGAGGATTTAGAGCAAATCTTTTAAAAGTAAAGGTATAAATGGTAAACGTAAATGTAAATGCAAAGGTAAAGAGAATGGTGAAAGTAAAAACAACAGTAAAAACAGACGTAAAGGTAAAAGCAACAGTAAAGGTAAGTTACCAACACTCACCAATAAACGCAATGACAACGATAATGACAATAGTAACAATAACAATGGTGAGGTATTGGTAATTGATAAAAAAAATATTGGTAATGGTAATAGTAATGCAAAGATAACACTATTGATAGCAAAAACTACACAAGGGAGGGTAATAACAATGGCAATGACGACACCGATAAAGTTCGGGTACTGATGCTGGCAACGGTAATGGTAAAAGTGAACTTAAAGCAATAAGTATGAGAAATGCAATGGTAATGAATAAAGGAAAAAATTGTTAATTGTAAAACAATGGTAAAGTAATGTTAAAAACAGTGATAAAGATTATGATAGTGATAATGGTAAAGGCAATGGTAGAAGTCATAATAATGGTAATAATAATAATAATAGTAATGGTAAATGTGACTGTGACGGTAACTGTAAAAATGGTAAAAGTGAAATAAAAATTTGAGTAATCTTAATTGTAATGGTAATAAAGCTAACTTGCTAAAGGACAAAACATTTACTTACTTCAACATAATACCGCAACTGAGCAAGCCACTCAAAGTCGTCATCACTTTTGACACCTATTACGAACGAAAATACGCTGTTACTTTAGGGTTCGTGCATTTTTTTCAACATTTTAACACCCCCTGCCTTCCTACAGAAGCGTACGAATATAAAAGCAATAAAATTATGATTTTTTCTGAAACTATGATAACATCCATCGTTTTTAAATTTTGAAAAAAACGTACATCAACCATGGACACCTCCCCTTCCTATGAAAAAATTATCAATCCGAAATATGGAACAGAACGAAATGTCTCAACGGTGTTTAAAATTGTTTTCTAAGTGCAGAATGAGTCCTTTCTTTTAACATATCCTCATCACAATGGGTATGCCTTGCAATGCACCGAAGCTTGATCACTGGGGTACCTTTTTTATCTAAAAATACTTCCGCTACAGCTCATTGTTCCAAGAAGTTACTTATCTCAATTTAACTGTCTCAATTTAAAGTCAATTTCATACTCGGTCAGTATTCACATCACAAAACAAAAAATTAACTTCACTCGATTAATGAATAACACCGCAATAACAGAGAGTACATTTTCAAATCAATAAAACATCAAACCAAAACCTTTTTTCTATAGTGAACAATATTGCTGTTCTCCCAACCTACCAAGTGTACAAAGTCTAGCCAGCACATCTCTTGCATGGACATCCAACACGACCAAAGCTCCAAGGGTGGCACGGTTCTGTTTGGACAGTTTGCCCCTCACCAACGCGACAATCGTATCTATCTGACTATTGTTTAGCTGAAGGTATGACTCCAATGCCTACAAAATGTCAGGGTACAACATTGATTAAAATTAAAAACATCAGTCGTTCTGAACGGACAGCCATTTAAAACGGTGTCACATCTCATCACTAACACGTAGACTGGCTTCTTCAAGCAAAAAGTATTTTTACTTGCTTCAAGACATCTATTACGTACAAAGTTCTGATATGGACAACAAAGTCTTCAACTTTGCAACAGAGATCTGATTTCGAATAAACTCTAAGTTTTCCTCATTGGTCTAAGCCTTTTTCTCTCGCATTATCCCTTCACTAGATCATAACACTTGTATTCAAACTCCTAATCTTCTACTACTAACTTTTCTTATATTAGACAATTAATTCGGGTTCGTTTCCTTAATGACAATGTAAACTTTTCGTGGATACCTGATACAAAACCGACTAAGTAAAAATGTACTCTTACCAAACGGACATTTGGCACATTACATAATAAAGTGTTCCAAATGTTGCTATAGACTTAAGTTTTAGAGTATCAGCATACGTTCTGCCCATACTTGATCGCTGCACTAAGACGGTTAAAACTGTAGCCAAAGTCTGTACAAATTTATCAAAGCGAAACCAAAATCAGTTAATCAAACAATCACTGGGTATACCTTTTGCCCTTCTTTGATGGATTTGTGTATTTCCATTGTCCAGTAATATTGTGTCACACAAAGCACCGTTTGTCCTGGCCATTCCCTGACCCATTTGACGCGTTCTGACTTGGTGTACGCCTCTATGGCTTCAAAGATCACCTGCATAGGAACCGGTAATCACAAGTCACTGGTGCAACAGTGTAACAAGGTACCCTACTAAAGATCAGTTACTGATTTTACTTTTGTTATAGCGACATTATAGTTGTCTGTGCAGTTTAAATCAAACCACAGAAATTGAACATGGCGAACTACCATAGAGTAAAAATTTTAAACAAATATGACGAAGGTTTAGCGACATTCATACAATTGTTATTCTAAAGAAAATCTCACATTATTTTATTATTTAAGAAAACATATGAAAAATACCTATATAATCTTTTTTATATATTACATACTTCAACGCACTAAAATGGCATAAATATCCAGTCTTATCATATCCACAATTTATTTATCTATGTCCTACAAAACCCTCTTGCAGAAAAAATATCAACTTTACCTTTCGAATGCTGGCTATCATTCCGTCTTGCAGCTCCAGCAACCATTTCTCCACTTGTCCTCTGGCCTTAACTGTAGATATCACATCTCTTAGGGGTACGACTTCACCTTCAGAGCTCTTCATGTGTGTAATGTCGAGTGTATCGGTGAACTGAAGACTAGCAATGCCTTCAAAGCATTTCTTAAGATGCGGTTGCACTCTGTAAATGTAAAAATAATATGAGGTTTTTAATTAAAAAGAAATTGTTAAACTACTGAAAATTATATACAGAAGGATAAGTACAGAGAAAAAGGTTAGAGCGTGTTGGCAATGAAAGACACCGAACTTACATGCAACTACATTTGTTTTGTTCAATCCTCACAAACGGAAAACAATTATCGGTTACTTTCCGTTTCAAACTATTCGTAGTTTTATGTCCACAACATCATTTGTATTTAAAACTTTCAGTAATAAAAAGAGTTCCGAGAAGCTAAGAAGCAAGGAACTCCGAAAAAACATTTCCAAATTTTTTCTCTTTTTGAAGAATATGAGGTTTTATTTAAAGTTTGTTTCTGTATATGAAAGGAAAACAAAACATACAGGACCAAAGATTAGAATCTTTTGAAATAGCACTTGTTCTGATGTTAAGGTATAGTACAGGTGTTCTTTCAATGAGGGATTGTAATTCCTAAAACGCGAAAGCAGCACTTGCTTTACGTTTATATTTCGAGTAAAATCAATCGGGCATTTGACCTTTAGTGATCATGCCTTATCCAAATTCCCTGTTTAATAGAACGTTGCATTTCTGATGAATGAGTGTCGTTGCTTCAGATACATGTAGTAGTAGTAGTAGTAGTAGTAGTAGTAGTAGCAGTAGTAGTAGTACTACTACTACTAATAATAATAATAGTAACAACAGTAATAATAATAATAATAGTAATAGTAATAAGAGTATTAATATTAATGATAATGATATTGATAATGATAATAACAACAGCAATAATAGTAAATGTAGAAAAGCAAAATCTTTCTACCTTGTGGGATCCTTGGTCTCTGAAAGTATCTCCAGCAACTCGTCATTCGACAAGAAGAAAAATCGTGGAAAGTAAAGACGTTTCTTCTCAAGATATTCATTCAAGCCCTAATGAAATATGTAAAAGTCGTGTTAATTTATTACCCAACTTATTACAACTTTGTCAAGACAAAAGATAGAATATACCTAATAAAATGAGAAACTTTTTCACATTATCTATACCGACCTTGAGAATCAACTCCAGAAGCTCGTTCGACTTTTTCAAACGTTCCAGCATTTTTTCGATGTTGACTACTGTCAACACATGCTTGTCCTGTATAAAAACACAATAACTGTTATTAGATCATAGAAGATTTATTATCCACAGTGGAAGAAAATAATACAAGTCTTCAAAAGACTACCAAATCCAATTCAATAGTAAGTAGATGTAGGGCACTGTAGGGTCTGTTCAATTTGGCGGCGTAGAATGCGTTGAGTTGACTTAAGATACGGTGCACTGTCTTAATTGATCCACATTAAAAGCACACACACACATTGTCATAAGTTTTATTTGTTTTTGTTTTTATTTATGCACGACCCCACAAGCTACCAGCCTTAATAAAGTTCTTTATTATTATTATCATCATCATCATCATCCTCATCAGCATCATCATCATCATCATCATTATCATTATTATTACTATTATTGTTATTACTACTATTATTTTTACCACTCTACTTCACTTTCCAGCGTACTGCATCGTCTGCAGCGTTCTACAATGTTATGTGCGTAGAGTAGTCGTTGCATGTCGCATAAGCGAATATTGTAACACGTTTTGTTGCTATAAAAATGCAGCACACTTCAAAACTGCTGAAAAGACAAAGGGAATTTTACCAACCTGTACAGCTACTTTCATTATGTCTCGCCAGTTTTTGTCAACAGTACCAAAGCGTCTAAAATCAAAAGAAAAGGGTGGTGTCAGAACTACAGTTCGACCTGTAGAATACTTTAACAGTCATATATCTTTATTTTTCATTTCAACATCAACATTGACCACACATATACACACAAACACACACATATGAAGATTGGCAAAGGATGATTACCTTCCCTCCTCCGGCATCTGTGCCATAATATCCGGCGAACTGAAGATTGGTTCTAGGTACAGCCAGGTCGCCTGTACTTTCAACCACTCATCAATGATCTCCTGCAGCAACATCAGCTTGCTCTCCCACTCCCTGTTGGATGTGAAACACAGCAGAAATATTTCCACAACTTTTAGCTGAAATATACATTTTCGTGTACCACGGCTATACCTGGGCATCTTTGCTTGATAACGAATTTTTACAAATAATCTGTGTATACTAAGGGCATAACCTTTTTCTATCCATCTTTGTTTGGTTTATAAAACGAAAGTACAAGTTTTAAAGCGGATCATTTCTACACTTGGATAAACTTCAAGAAAACAAAAAATTAAACTTTAAGGAAACTAAAGGAAAATGTAGCTACACTCGAAACAGCAGGTTCCACAAAACAACAACTTTTAAAAGACATGTTGCAAATATCTTTAGCACTCTGTCAAATTTATTTTAAAATCCGTTGGTCGTGATGAGTCTCACATTTGCATGGGCATCACACAGCAACTACGAACCAAGACAGAAAAGCCAAACCCGCACGGCATTCTGGTTACAAATGGGTCTTTAAAGACTAACAACAAGGAAGAAGGAAATTTGTATACATATAATACAACAGCGTTATTCTTTTTTGTGTTGATCTTTTTACTGCCATTGTCATCGTGGATAAAGTTGCCGCTTTGTATTCGCACGTTGTTGTTACCAAACCTTGGAATAACTTGAAAGGGCTACTACATGGGCAAGAGAAAAGTACAAAAAAATCACCAAACAAAAAAAAACAAACTAAGTTAAGCTTTAAAATGTATTACCAGGATCAAACGAGCATTACAGTTGGACGAGTGTTTTGTTTTGCTCTCAAGCATACAGTCAAGTATGACTGAGAGTTGATGGTAATGATAGTTGGCAAAAATCGCTAAAAACAAAGACATGTACCCTCATTGACTATCCTCAAGATTACAGCAGATTCAAACTCAACAAGGGATTGAGTCTACCAGAATCGATAGGGTTGGTATTCCGACGAAGGCAAGAAATGAATCTATCATCTGATCCCCTGCTCATTTGATCCTGACATAAGACCACAACCCTCCTTACTTGATTTCAGTCTCAAATGGTTTGATGAACGGTGAACCTCTCATGGTCTGTGTTTTGACAATCTGATCATCAAGCAGGTTCTGGATATCATCGATGGAGGAGAGAATGTGTGTGCCCGTCTCACGATATGGAATCATCGTAAATTCAATCTGTAACAAGTAAGGAACAGTTAAACAGAGTAACAGGCACCTTTAACTGGTGGAAACAGTAAGAGACACAAACCTCTAATGATTGATAATGTTCTTTCTCGAACAACAATAATAACGACATCAACAACAGTTTGTTCCTTATTCACTTGAAACAAATTACTTAATGATTAGCAAAACTGACGGCTGATCAGACCAAAAATCCGTTGTTACTTCATTCCCACTCTATGATATTGTTGGCGTTAAAAATCACCTTTACTTTTACTACTTTTGTTACTTTTGTCTTTGTTACCATTGTTGTTGTCGTTACCAATGGTGTTGTCATGGTCGTCAACACTGTAACTGTCACTGTCATTCCCACTTTTACTGTCACTGTTGTTACCACTGTTACTATCAATGTCATTACCGTTGTTACTGTTATGGCTGTTACCATTGTTACTTTAGTTGTCGTAACCACTGTCATTGGCATTTTTGTTACGATTGTTACTGTCATACCCTATATCACTGTTGTTGTCATTGTTAAAACCACCGTTCTTGTCAATGTCGTTACCAATGTTATTGTCTTGGCCTTTACTACTCTTATTACCATGACCATTGTCATCGTTGTTAGCATTGATACTGTCACTTTCAATGATCTTACTTGTAATGTTTCTGTTGCTGATAATGTTAGGATTTTTAAACCAAGCATACACTGCAATTCTGAATCATCAAACTGCCAAGGGACTGCCTTCTTAAAATGTTTTTCCTCCAATAAAGCCATTAATCTAGTGTTATCTAAACAACTTACATTATCCCACTCGCTGACCATTTTCTCCATAGCTTTCTCCAGAGAAAACTCCTTACTGGCCGCCTCACTGATACCTTCAAACTGCGGCAGGTACGGCTCCAGGTTCATTTCCACCATGCGGGCCAGGTTGGTGTCCTCGTCAGGCTTCAGAGGGTAGCCCAGGATCTCCGACATCGCTTCCCAGTGACGGTCCCGAAGGCCAGGGTTGAACAACGTTTGAACGAGAGGAAGGTGCTCCTTGAACTCGTCCACTTTCGACTTCATCTGGTGTGTGACAAACATGGATTTCTCTTGTTAAAAGGAGATACACAAACCCTTCGTCGCCCGAAAAAACGCCCAAAAAATAGAGTAACAACTACTAGTACTAAGTTGGGTACATTTCTGCATTGGATGTTGCAAATACAAACATGGTGGCTTAAGATAACTTTATTCTAGAAAACCTTTTTTTAACGTGGTGTTTTTGACTGATTGTAGAAATCGTTTAGCTTAATATATTTCCAATAAAATTGTACTGGAACTGATTCTTGAAAATAGCAGTTTTGTATGGAACCGTGATTCTGCACCTTTGGTTACCCTAAAACCTACTGATAATCAAACAATAAGATTGAGAAACGATTTGGGTAATTAAAGTAAGACTTAGAGAGGGTTAATGTGTAGCCAGTAAGTTTCACAATCTAGAAAATACATCTTCAGGTATCCCAACACGCCAATGTTTACCTAACAATGTTGCAGGTCACATAGCTCTGTACATTTTTGAAATGGAAACTGTATGTTACTTAATTTAATGTCGTTAACAAAACGACTTTTTACCATTACTGGTAAACTCACTTCAAGCGATCAGTTCACTTTTCTGTTGATGTACGAAAAATTTGTTCATTTTTCAACCTACCCTTGAAGCTATTTTCATAGGTGAAGGTGTTTCTGAGAACTGTTTCTCGAGTTTGTAAAGCGCTCTCCAGTAGTTGCCCGTTTCTCCCTCAACCTTGTCAGGGTCATAGCTTCCCCACGGCCCTTCCATCCACTCTCTGACAAAAAATAACCACAGAACATAAGGAACACACTGAAACAGTTAGCACAACCTAAACGTTTACTGCTTATTCCTTGCAAAGGATATCAACGACGCTATTGTTTTCGTTACAAACCCGCATCCATTAAATGTAGTCACCTTCCGTACAACAAGTATTCAACCTAGAGGAGGATGACCATTTATTCAACCTGTGCTCCTCTACCCTACGTAAACATCTTCGAAAACCCAGGGGCAGTAAGTGCAAGACAAGTATCTGAGCGCTTCCTTGATCGTATCAGAAGAAAGAATTCTGATATCCTCTAAACAATCACTCCACCTTAAAAAGATCTGTTTAAACTCTTCCCAGGCACCAAAAATGCCAAGAAAACCATTTCAAAATTGCAAACAGCAAGTTTAAATAACCTTTCGGTAAAGAAAATGAATGAAATAAACAACCATTTTGATCCGTTATATCGATTTTTGGAAAGTGCAATATGTTGTGGTTACTTTTGATATTTTTGTTTAAACAACTTCTACCACACAAAAAACGGAGAAAGAAAAAACATTTTAATTGGAAAAATGTGTTGTGTGGCTCGCACAACAGAGTTGGCTCCAAATCACGTGTCGCCGTTAAAGAATAAAAAATACAATTTATACACTTAACATTCTCCCCTTATGGTTTCGTATATTAATACACCGTCCATCTCCTCCCTTTCACTTCCTTGCCCCGTCTTTATTTATCAACTGTTTTTGATTCATCTTACTATAACAGCAATAATTCTACTACAGATTTTATTGGTACTGAGTAGACCCTTAGTGTTTCTTTCGTTGTTTTGAAGTTCGTTTGGCCAGCAGATAAGTCATCTATTAAGCAGAAACGAACTGATCCATAAATCATCATGATTGGTTTCATTTGCTTCATACACGCAGTCTGATAATATGCTGTTTTTCACTCAATGAAACTAAAAACACACTTTAGAGTAGTTAAAAAGGTCAAGGTCGCGAAGCAATAAAAAGAGTTATTTCAAAGACAGTATTGCAATGCACAGCTTAAATGTATGGCTTACTTGTATTTAGTCTGAAACTCCACGGTTGTTTCGTAGAGCTTGAGGAAAGGACTAAGAGTGTTAATGAGCTGTTGTCTTTGTGGATATGCTGTCACATCCCATCCGAACGCTTCTTCCTCTTGATTGAAGGCCATGATCTAGTACAAAAGAAAGGTTATCAGTTGAATAATAAACAGATCAAATTTCAAAATCATACTTTTTCATTTATTCATTTGTCCGTTTAATCATAAATTCACCCACTCATTCTTTAACTTTCTCATATTTTTTTACTAAATCATTAAGTTCCTAATTCATTCTTTCATCCAAATACTCATTTGCTATTTTATTCATTTACTCATTCTTTATTAATTTGTTAGTTCAACTATTTAGCGACTCTTTAATTGAGCATGTCAGTGTGAGGACACAACAGGAAATAGTATCCTCCACTAGGTTTCCTACAGAGCACCCTACCCACTAAAATTGCCCGCCCCTGAATAACATAGCAACAATAAACCAAAATGTATAGATTAACACTGGCATTAACAAACTGAGATGACGTCAGTGCATCAGCAATTTGTTCTGAATTCGTATAGCTAAAAAACAGATTTAAGTCTAGAAAGATAAAATGACTTGATGTTGGTTTTTTAGCACATTTACACAATTTGACAATCAGAAGAATTTAAGCAGTCGGGCAATAAAGGTATTGAGAACAGTAAGCCGTGTGAGTCAGGATCCATTAGCTGATTGGTTGGTTGGTCAACCCACATAATTAATTCGTACTTTTTAACAAAAGTATGTGTTAAAGAAAGCGCAACAGAAAAGTTTTTGAATCTAAAACGGCAAAGTAAAGCGTACGTTTTGATTAATACTACCTTTTCTAACGCTGTTTCAAGCCTTTGATTCAGTGCTTGTGCCTTCTTGAGATACTTTTGAATGTCTGCCATGTCGCCAAATCCTTGGAACTCTTCAAGTTGCTTGCCATAACTTTCAAGCTCTTCGGTAAACCTTTCACGACGCATCTGCAGCAATTGAATTACAGTTTGCCTTAAAGACATGTATGAAAAGATGTAGATGCATGAATAGATGAGCGGACGAGTAAGGGAGAGAAAAAAGGTACCGGCAACAGAGTGTACAGATACAACTAGATATGAAAGTACTAAACGAGTCAAGCTGTACCCGTTAAAAAGTATCGGAAAAAAAAACGTTTGCAACTAAAGAATTTAGGATCAAAACATATTCCATTGAATCGCGTTGTGATAATTGAAGGAAAGCTAAAGAAAAAATACTAATTTTATTGCAACGCATCTTGTAAAACTACAAATTACTGAATAGGAAGCTAAATATTAAAACCTTAATGTAACAGCTAGGCTGTGTTTTTGTGTGTGTGCTAGACAACTGATTCATGATTCAACAATAACTGAAAAAACAAGAATCGTGCTTATTGTTTATTTCGAGGTAAACCACTTACCTGTGACGAAGGCCTCCTCAATAAAGATTTATTATTATTATTATTATTATTATTATTATTAGGTCAATAAGAATTGTTTTTCCCAATTTTAATGATCCATAGCATTTAAAATACTTGGTTATAGTTCAGACCGTAAAATTCTCTAACTTAGTAGATCGTTCATAAATTCGAATTTTGAACAACCGTTACGTTTGCGAAAAAATGAGTGTATTGAAAGTTCTGGGTAAGGCTCAAAACCACGAGCACAGTCGTTTAGTTGAAATCATTTCCCATATCCCATAACAACCTATATGATCTGCCACCAGCAATGCTTTAATGGGTATCTGCACGTTTCATACCTTTAGGCTGTTTTCATATTGAAGACGGTTAGCATTTATAATCTTCTTGTGTTCTTCGAAGATCTCAGGCATTCGGAAGTGCCACTGGAAAACACTGTTGTTGAGTCGCATGTCTGCAGGTGAGAATGAAGCGTAATCCACCTGAAAAACAGTGACAAAGTCAAGAGGAGGATCAAAACACACGGCTGTCTTCTTACACTTGCCAGTGATGTCTCTTAGCACATGAACTCTGTATTGGTTTACCACATGGACCTGTTCCAGTAAAAGGTTTTAATGAATAAATTTGCACTTACCAAAAAGACAAGTCTGTTTTTGGTTTCCACGAGTCTCTTCTCAAGATCAAAGATCGTTTCGTTTTCAACCTGTTCGATGTAATTCTGTGAAGCAAAATGGAGAGCCGTTTTTTGGCTGAGTAAGCGGCATTCAATATCTCAAGGTGTGCAGAGTCAGATTTGAGCAACAGTAGCTTACAAAAGACAAAAAATAACAAAATGAAGCAATCAATGGAGAGATTTGACTCAGACCTGGGAGATATGCTGTTTATTTAGGTTCTACTTGATCGATAACTTAACAGAAGTATGACTTCATTTGACTGAGAGTTTCTGTGAGTTTCAATATCCCGAAGAACAGAAAGGGTAGTCAGATAACTGTTCATACCAACAGGATCGACGAGCTGATCACTGCCATTATCTCTTTATACGAAACTACATGTACCATGATAAGGTGAAGTAAGTGTTTTTTCACTGAAGAAAATCATATTTAAACTAGATGGAAGGTTAATTATCAGTGCAACGCACTCCATTTCTATAGTATTTTTATATTGTTTTACTGGTATGGTTAGATAGATAGATAGATAGATAGATAGATGTCTTTGTTATAAATTCTTTGCAACCATAAAAAGTTGAATTACGAAATTATTTACAATCAGTCCTAAGATATATCTATATAAAATTTAACAAGAGCTTTAAATCATGATGCTGAAGAAGCAATGAACAGCCTATGCCAGCCCAATTCAAAATGTAGCAGCTTGTTTATTGAGACAATCTTACGTTTCGTAACGACATTCTCTACATTTAGAAGCAATTTTAAGTAGCTTTAGCATTTAAACATATACTTATTTGGAGCAACACATTCACAGTTAATATCAATAGGATGTACCCTTCCATACCATGTGGACCACACCACAGCACCGGCTTACTCTGTTCTCTTCAAAAGTGTTGGGATTTGTGATAGCATTCCATGCGACCACATCACGAGCGTCTTTATAGCTGGTGCGGCAAAACAACGACTGAATTGCTCAACCTTTCTTAAGTTGGCAGTCAGAGACCACACTGAGTTCAAACCTACTACTGTAGTTGGTGGAATAACTTACCTTCAACTCCATCAAGTGTTCAGTATTAGCAGGAGATGTTAAGGCTTTCTCCGCAATTTTTTCATACTCATCGCACAACCTGTAGTTAACAACAAAAATGACAATGAACTAACACAATCAGCAAAAGTGACTGAGTAAGCTAAGATTGTTGACAAAAAATTGATAAAGCCCGTTTGATAGAGTCCATTTCATTGACGATCTGTGATTCACAGTTAGTCTTCAGATTTTACTAGAAAGAAGTTTGACTTAACAACACTTATTAAAGAAACCATAATTGTACCTCTTGTTCAGCATTTGGTGGTCCTTGCTCATCCTTTGTAACAACTTTGTACGAAGTCCATCGGCTCTTTTTGACAGAGCACGGATCAGCTCATCACAGTGGAGCTCAAACATGCCAACTCGAATAATCTGAAACACGTTAACCAATCCATCCTTCAGTCGCTTTCACAGATTCTTTTTAAAGACTATCGTATAAACTGAATAGACAGTTTTGCTAAACGAAACTTTTACTAGCTCCATTCATTCGTGGGGGTTAAATGCAATTTTTTGTTGAATTAAAGAGCCAAAACTTGAAGGAGTATTGACTTTTTAGCCACAACAAGGGAAAGAATCTAGAACGCGATACCATATTGGTCTATATTGAACAGTCAAGACTTTTCAGCTGATTTATACAGTGAGCAGTAGTTAAGTTGTTTTAACTACATTTGAGTTCAACTGAAACAAACTTCAAAGAATTTCTTACTTTGCGTGAGTTGTACTGTATGTCATCCATCAGCTTCGCAAACTTCTCTATTTCCTTTTGAAAGAAAAATATCATATCAACAAAGTAACCACTTAGTTATGAAAATAAGAATAGTGTACAGTTCTTGTATACTCTTCCCTTATTTTACTATAAACAGTTGCTTTTTGATTATAGGTACGTCGAAGAGTTTGACATCCCCTGAAAAAAACTAGAGCAGTTGGTAAAATACCTTCGAAAATCTGGAGAATTTGTGCCCTTCAAGAAGAAACTGCTCAACGTCTCCATCCGCCTAAAAAGCAAGTCGAATAAGAACTGTTATTGCAAGCCAGGTATGAAATGAGGACACTTCACAAGCTTGAGACGTTGTAGCGCAAAGAACGTCACGAAAGAAGTGAAAGTAATCTCCCCTCACCTTCTTCGATATCAAGTCCTTGTATTTGTCGTAGTACTTCAAATGCTCTGTTGGTCCTTTCATCTCGTTCATTATCACAGCGTGAACCTAAACGAAAGAAAATAACATGTCAAAGAGTCAAAACAAGTTTATATAAACTCTCGATAAAGAGGACAACTCTTGACAAGTTAAATACAACCAACTTCAATTGCCATTTAGAATGTTTAACTATGTTTTCCCTCCCTCAACTTCCTAGCACTCAAAAAGCAAATAATTGGAAAAAAGGTAACTATGTAGTTGACAGTTCTGCAGAAGCAATGTTTTTTTGGGCAAAGCTATTGAAAATAAGCTTCAGTAAATTGTAGTAAGTTCCAAATAGGAAAAACTAATGATATACATAACGAATCAGTTGCGGTATCTGACAAAGCATAGATGATATACACTACTTAGGTATCTAACTGCGTGGCTGATGCCGAATGCGAAACTTTTAAAAACAATCAAAACCTTGTTTCACAGGTAGGAAAGTGATAAAATATACATCAACAAAGTTAAATGCACACAGTGACATATCGTAAACTCCATGAAGGGACCAAAAGTTTTCTTACATCATAAGTTAGATCGTGATAAACACCGCGTACCTTTTGTTTCACGTCTGCAACGATTTCGTCTGAAATAACAGGCTTCAAATTCTTTTTCGCTTTCTTCAAAGAAAAAAAATCACACGTCACTTAACAGTTTACAGTTAACAGTTAATAGCCCCATCAGCTTTTACGTAAAAGCACATATTATCAAACAAGCATATACCGATGGACAAGTCTGATTTGGCAGGAGTTGCAGGATCAGCAGGGAGGGAAGGATTTGTAGGGTTATAGCGATACCACTTTATGAAAATTACAACTAGTTACTGAGAACAGAGTGTGTTTAGCCCCACCACTTTCAAAATAGCATCGCGGTCACCGTGTTGAAAGCCATTCAAGGCCAGGAAAGGGTGCTGTACGAGAGACAGTATCCACGATGGTAAGGCGTGGTGGCAGGATAGATGCCTCAAACCATAATGTAACCTCTGTTATTGTATGAAAGTACACTCAAGTGAAGAGGAGCCAGGCTTTACTAAACAGCTTTCTAGTTAATACAGGAAAACTTTTGATTAATCCCCTCCCCACCGGGGTAGTGTGATATGAAGGTTACTGGTCTGCGCGTTCGTAAGGGATACTCTAAACTTGAATGTAGACAAACTAGCAAACATAGTTATTGTCAGGCATTTGGAAAATCTTCAGAAAGACTAAAAACTTACTTAAAACATAAAGGTATAGCTATTATTGTGTCCAAATGTTAGTTGTTTTATGAGCCTATAAGCAAGAATTAAATATATATCACAATTTAGACCGTTTAAAGATGCAAAAATAATCATTTTCTCAACTTTCACCACTTGCTTGTGAGCCGAATTGACCACAACTGCTTACAAAATAATAGAGTTAAGATTAAAGGCAGGCCTTTCTGTCAATACCAAAATAGTACGGCTCAGAAAGGGTTGATGCTTACCGAGTCAGAATACAGCTTTGTTTCAACTCTTGGCACCACCATCACAGCTTTGACCATTACATCGTAAACATTCAAGAGTACAACCTTGAATAAAACATGATGAGTTAATGTCAGAAACAAAACTCTAACTTGTTTTCAAAATTAAAATTTTGCCTCCTCAAACGCAAACTTTAGGCTTGAGCAACCTATATGCCAATCGTTGTACTCTACTCTTTTTCAGTTTTTTTA
>JAOBRG010062228.1:0-12160 GCA_027574985.1 Umimayanthus nakama | reverse complement strand
GGAATCGCTCTACAGACTTACCATGTGCCAATATGGATCAAGACTGAATGATTTGGTGTGAGAACACAAGGGAATCGCTCTACAGACTTACCATGTGCAATTATTTCATACTTAGAGTGGATCAAGACTGAATGATTCAGTGTGAGAACACAAGGGAATCGCTCTACAGACTTACCATGTGCAATTATTTCATACTTAGAGTGGATCAAGACTGATTGATTCAGTGTGAGAACACAAGGGAATCGTTCATCAGTGAGAGGTCGAAGTCCAATAACTTTACCACTGTGGCGAGGATCAGCTTCATAGAGCAGCTTCAAGACATCAAGAGTTGTCCCTCGTTCAACCTTCAATATTGGCTCATTGTTCTTGAACAACAACACCTGCACAGATTATATACTAGACTTAGTTCTCCTACCTATGGTAAACTTCTAAAGTATTCTAACTAATGTGAATGAATTTGGGGTTAAACAACTGAGGAATAATAGTAAAAATTAATATGTGACTTAAATCCCAAGTTTCAAGACTAAAACTTGCACTAACTTGTAGCTGCACCTTTCTAATTTTTTTCATTTTGAATACCTTGCAGGTACATTAAAGTTTTACATAATGGGAAATCTTTGCGATTTATGAGATTAATATAAATAAATAAACAAATTTATAAAACACATGGACTAAAAACTAAAGTTGTAGACTGCTCAAATCAGGGGAAAACCTCTACAGATGTAAAAATCAGTTTGTAGGGCAAGGCTGTGTGACTATCACTTATAGTATTTATAACCACATACAACAAATGATTCATAAAAAGACTGCGCTCATTTCTTTACAAAAGAAAAGTCTCTTATAAACAGATAATTCTAAACAGTTCCATCATAAGTTGCTTTGGGGAACAGAATTTAGTGGTTGTTCTATGAGCAAATGATTTTAGATTTTCAAACTAAATGGCTCAACAGTATAGAAATGTTTTTACACATAAACTGTAATAATGAAACTATATTTGCAAAATACAACATAGCTTGGCCAAACAAACACACAGAACCTGACACAGACAAAACAAGAAACAAAAACAGCAGAAAAACAGCTGATCTGCAGATATTGTAGTTATAGAAGAGACTTATTTGTATTGATCTTATCCAGTAACAAAATATTACTTTGATAATATCTATGATGAAAATATTCTATTATAACTAAAAGTCCCTTCAGGTCATGGCTACCATAATTCACATCAATAAAATAGCACAACCACAACAAAAAACTGTAAATATAAGCATAGAGTTTGATCAATTTAAACTCATGACAGCTTTAGCACTAAGACAATGACAATTATAATAATGCCTTCAACATTGATATTCAAAACCAAAGATCTTCACAAAGTGTAGAAAATTCCACTTTTTAAGGGTGTTTTGATAATGAATAGCAAAAGCAATTAATGTCTAATTTAACTTAATCAGTTACTTTTTATGGACACCCATTACCTAGTAATTACCTGTTAAACACAAGTTACAATGAGCAGGCAAACAAGTTCAGCAACTTTTATAAGTGTTAAGAAAAACAAACTACAGTAAAATAATTGTCTTGTTACTGATGTATAAATCTAACATATTTATGTGACTGTGTATTATGTTTGTAACTATTGTATTAAAGATATATCTTATATTATAAATTGTGTTAAACACATTTGGTTTTTAAAGCTCCTAATATAATAGGCAATAACATATCTGTCTCACAATTAAGTTTTAAATTAACAAACATAAAAAAACATAAAATAAACCTTAGATGTTTACTTCTAATTCTACAATTAAGATGTTCTTTTCTCAAATCTGTTGGTAAAAACGATCTGAGCCATTAATCATTACAAACTCATATTAACAATCTATAAAGTTAGGGGGAAAAACTTGTAAAAAATGAATACTTTAAAAGTTCTTGTTTACAGTTATTGCACTAAACTGAAGTTTTCTTTGGTCTCTGAAGCCCAAAATGTTTTAGGAATAAAACCTGAAATTTTTATTATTTTTCTTTCTTTTTGTTAAAATATCGAGTCTGTCATGCGTAAAGTCTTTTTAGAGATATAAACTAGAAGTGAGTTGTTTTCGTGAAGCACTGATGTTGACCAAGTTTGATAATGTAAAGAATACGTACAAGAAAGTAAAACTTAACTTTTCTAACAAAAACTCAGACCTAAGATACAGGAAAAATAACATCTATAGTAAGATCCGCTCTGAATCAGGAAATCGAACGGGAACTCACGTGATGACGAACTAAAAACAAACTCAACACATTCACACGTCAAACTTTGATTTCTAGAGACACGACTGGTGGAAGCGCTGGATTTTCAAAAAAACTTGATTTATTAAATAAAGCTGATAAAACCTTTAAGTAATCGATAAATAGAGAAAGTTTAAACTATATTTTGTCATACGTAAGTGGATCGCCGTTTTACTACGAACATTACATAGTATACACGAGGAGAAATCTGAATGAAAGGCCAAGAGCAGTTTTGAAGGGTCGCGCGCAACGCCGACCGCCAGATCTGTTGACAAACAATTTTCTAACTGCTAAAACTATCTCTTAAATGGATCAAACTGACAAATATATCTTACTGTCATATTGAAACCTCATTTCTCTTTTTTTCATTCATAAAGAAAACTACGGACAAAGGTAGTTCGAACAAAACATACATGTTTGTTCTCTGATTCTGACAATAGCTCGTGCGGCTTCGCATTTATAGATTCTAGAACAAACGAACAACTAAAACTTTTCGTACATTGTGAAAAATATCAAATATGTTTTTGACTTCTTACATAAAATACAAAAGATGAAACAAAATTTATATTTTACCTCATTTTCTTCAACTTTGAAATCCAACAATCGTGCCATGATGGCCGCCAAAACAACAAAACAGGAACTTGAAAAATGGGGCTAAATTTGGTTACGCATATTTGGACCAAAATAATGCACCTATCCCAAAAGAAGGACCTAGTCACCAGTCTCCCAATCTACATAGCCCGCCAAAAACCGCCAAATCGGCGTTCGTCGTCATCCTTCTTGATTCTCGGGCTGGAATTGTAAGTTGTTTTCTTCAAGATCTTCGGCCCCGATTTTGATTAATATTGTAATACAGCTTGAAGGAAGATGTCATTTTTTAGTGAAGCAAAGCACCGCTTCCTTGCCATCCCTGAGGACGCAAAAATTGAAACTTCGCCTTTCCTTGATGCATGTAGTGAAGTGGTGCCCTTCTTTGGTAAGTTGCTTTGTTTATGTTGCCAGCGATATTTGAGAGCTTGTGATCACCTTATCATCAGCTTTCTTTTTTGGTTGTGTTTCTCAAAGGAAGCAATGCAAATTTATATTTTGGTGCCTGATTTAGATCTATTTTTCCAAAAAGATCGAGGGAGAATTCGAATTTGGAATCGCGTTATAATTTATCTCCTTTTTTCCATTCATTCGAAGTGATTCAATATAATATTTTATATTGGCCGTTGATCATGATTTAAATCTTGATCTTATGTCGAACTGTGGTTTTGCATATTTGGACATGGGTAAAGCTTGTTGTTCTGTGTGTCCTTGTTTTTGACAAGATTTTTGTCTTGAGAATTATTGTGTTTTTGCGATATTTTTTCGCCTCTTTAGTTTTTGTGATTGTTCTTTCAATCGTTTAAACTGAACTGTAAACAAATATGTTATGACAATATAAGGGTAAATATTTAAGTAAACGTTGGCCTGGCTCGTATAGCCCTTGTGGTTATTCCAGGTAACCAGCACCTACCCACTAATTAACTAACAAGTATTATTGTAATCTGTCAAATATGAGGTAAAATAAATGTACGTTGTTGTTTTTGTTGCTGTTGCATGTTCATTTATATGCATTTATAGTTTGACTCTACTACAGACCAGATAATTTTGAAGCTGAATTTGAAATTAATATAGCTTCTTTTCTTGTTATATTCACAGCCAAGTATGTGTCTGATTTTGGGGGTGCATGAGGGGAAGAAACAGACTTCTACACAGGGCATTCATTTACCAGTAAAGTGCTCTGCCAGTAGTCTCTTGAGAGAATAATAGTTTATAGGATGGTTGTCCATCTTAATTAGAGAGTCACCAAGGGACAATGTTATTAACAAGCTGTTCTTGAGCCAAATTGTTTTCTATCATAGTGACAAAAGCTAACACGATGTTGAGTTTCCTGTGCATTTCCCTTGTAACATTCTCTTTCGTTTTGTTTGTTGTTTTGCTGGTATCATTATCTAGAAGGCAGGTGCACATCAACAAAAGAGCCAGTATTTGCCTGATTTAGTACAAGGCAAGAATATAATAACAATAGTATTATTAATAACAACAATAATAATAATGATAATAATACAAATCTTTATAGAGATGGCCTGCCTCATTTAAGGTGCTTTTCAGCAGGGCTCTGTGTAAAATGTAATTAGCAGTAGCAATTTTATTGAAATGTACTTAGGTTACGACGATTGGCAAGGACAATCTTACTAGAAGCAATAACACATTAAGTTTACTATTGTTAAAGCTGTGCAACCTAACCAAAGGGGTTCATTTTTCTTTGTTTAATACTGCAATGATTACATTATGATTTTGATTTAACAGATGTTCTTGGGTCAACTGCCTTTGCTCCTGTGAAATCTGATATCAATGGAAATATTAAGGTACTTTGAATTTAATAAGAATTTAATAAAAACTAAAATTTCTTTTTTGACAGTTCTTTGAAATCCTATTCTATAGTTATTTGCAATAACAAATGTGAATTTCAGAAACTGCGAACCAAATACTCTACAAATCCAGAGCAGTTCAGAACTCTCCAGGATATAGTGGAGGCTGAGATAGAAAAAGGTAACACACAAGCAAAAAACTCATCCACAGATGCGTTACTTTGGCTCAAAAGGTAAGTTGATTAGTGTTGTCTGATTGGAAACCCAAATTGGATTTAAGAGCAAGTAATAGCCTGACTACTGTATAACATTGTGATACTTGACTAAATAGTTTTTAACTATACCGTGAACCTTAACTTAGCCCACTTAGCCCTCCTCCCCCATCCGCTCCTACCTATTTTGTTGTCACCTCCTTTACCTGGGCCCTAAATCTGTATTTGATTTAATAGTGATAGCCTAGCTTTCTAAGGCACCAGATGCACCTTTAAATAAATTTATACCTCCACTTTTTTTCTTATAGTGTGCTAGCTAGGTTTTTATTTAACTCAGTTTAAACTTGGCTTTTTTGATCTTACTCTGGACTTGGGGCATAAACTCCCTTTCTACATTTACAGGGCTGCAAATAACGGCCGGTCAACGGACAATGTCTGGTCAGAATTGGGTGTTTACTGGACAAATCTTTGGATGACCGGACATGTTGTCCGGTCACTTACCGACTCATCAAGAGAAATTTTAGTTTTTAACTATTTGATAATTATGAGGGGCAGCATTCATGTTTCCGAAAGAAGAAAAACGAATATGAAACTAGACAAACTAGTGGTCGAGAAATTCCCGGTTTTCGCAATTTCCACGATCCTTTCAAGTCCTGTCGCGACCGCGATTTTGAAATCGAAACACGGCTTCACTCGGACTTCAAAAACAAATACCGGAAACCGCAATTTCACAGTTTGAAATCGATACTTCTAATTCAGCATTCAAAAACAAAGATTCAGAGGTTGTAATCTTCACTTTTGATTCGAAGATCAAGAGCGAAATAGCATATTCAGAGTTTGAAGTCGACACCTATCATAGATTTTCAAATTCATTATGAAATCGTTTGAACGCTTCGGCTTTCATATTTTCTGCATATTTTACCTTCAGTTTAATTTTAGAAACGATATGTTGATTGCCAAAATGTAATATTTAATTTTAAGTGATTTTGCCAGATGTAAAGTAAAACGAGCAATTACGGTTTTATCTTGCGTAACCGTTTCAACGTAGTATGCGAGGTTGCTTCTGCAATATTATAAAGAGTAGTAAAACTATTAACTTGTAATATTTACTGCCAAACCGACTTGGATTCAGTTGTTTTTTAGTTAAAAAAGGTTTGCTGTACAATATGGGTTTACTATCGCCAGAGTTACGATTTTTCCAATTTGACCGGCCAAAAATAGGTCCTGTCCAAGCAAAAACATGTCTGACCGGACATCGTGACCGGTGGCTCTCCATTACTTATTTGCAGCCCTGATTTACCATACTTGGCAGGTAGGTAATACTTAATGAAGTTATCAATAATTTTGTTTTTATCTTTTTTTTTGTTTTATTTATTTGATTCGCCAGTGGGGGCAGGGATTAACCCACAGAACACTGTTCTAATAACAGCAAAAAAATAAATGTTTTTATGGAAAATTTTAATAATATTATGGTAATAAAACCGTTTGAGGAGCACCCTTAATCATATTTAATTCCAGTATTGGGCACTCAATATAGACTGGCACAGGGTTTGCACAGTCTTGAAAAGCCAGTTGAATTTTGAAGTTTTTCAAGATTGAAGAGTCCTTGAACTTTATTCAATTACAAAAAATAATTTAACATTTAAAAAAATATATGAAGACTACTGGTACTTTTTTGGGTAGTGAAAAAACACAGGCTGGGATTTTTTAAAATGTTAGTGTGGGACTTTTTTGGCATATGCTATAAAATACAATATGGAATTTGAGTCTTTAAAATGTCTGAACGGGGCCCATGAGATACTACTTATACTACCATTAATTACCATCAGGTAATTGTCCATTTCCACCTTAAAATTTAAAAAAAAGCAAAAAAGGCTTTTTTTTAGTATTCCATTTGGTTGACAGAGATAAACAGACATTCAACTACCTGTAAGTTGATAGATTCACTGTTCTTTTTTCAGGGCTCTTACTTTCATCCGGGTATTTTTAGAGACAGTTCTTTCAGGAGAACAAGATTTGGTGAAATGTGCAACTAAGGCTTACGAAAATTCTCTGAAGAAATACCATGGTTGGATGGTGCAAGGAATATTTTCTGTAAGTGAGAAGTCATGCATGCATACATGTGTGTGTGATTTGTGTGTGATGTATCATATGTGTACATGTATATTATAGAGAGAGAAAAAGACAGAAAAATTGGGTGAAACCATATAATTATGGAGAAAAGTGGTTCCATCTGGAATTTTCATCAAAATTCCTAAACTTCTTCAAAATTTGCTCTAAGCTTTCTGAAAATTTTCTAGCACAGTTTTTGCTTTTTGTCAAGAAAATATAATTACTGTGAAATTCTGTCTAAGGGTGTTTTAAATATTGTTGTAACCAAATAATTCATTCAGATTACCATATTTATTCGAATTAGCGCCCTCTCTCAAATAAGCGCCCCTCTCAAATAAGTGCCCCTCTCAAATAAGCGCCCCCCTACAAAGACCAAAAATTAAATAAGCACCCGCCCTCGAGTAAGCCCCCCCCCCCAAAAGTACTAGAATTGTTACTGTTAGATTGTACCACATGTATTAGACAGTATTTATTAGACATGTGTGCTGCAATGATCAAGACTTTTATTACCGGTAGATATCTTTCCGCTTTGAACTTGTATAAATTAATGATTTATTGGACAATATCGTCATGTTGTACTTTATTGTGTAGTGGAAGATACTAATAAATTTGCTCAAGATTTGAATGTCTTTTTGATTAAAATAGGGAAAATTTTGAAAGCGCCCTCCCTCGAATAAGTACCCCTCTCGAATAAGCGCCCCCCTAAAAAGACCAAAAATTAAATAAGTACCCAGGGCGCCAATTCGAATAAATACGGTAAGTGTATGGACTATATAGATGCATAATGTGTGAAACATTAAACCTGCTGAATATATAGTACCACACTGGCTTTTAAACCTAATGTATGTCCAATAAACTGCCCAGTAAAAGTTTTTATTCCCTTGTCGTGTACTATTTTGCTCAAGTTTTCGAAGCGTCTAAATAACTCAAAAAAAATTTGGAAACTTGTATCTTGGCCTAGTCACTCTTTCAGTCACTACATGCATGCAGTTCTGTTTGGTAATATTTGGTGGGTATGTGTGCCACTGACTTCACCAAACCATTGTCCTTTTGTCAAAGCTACTTCCAGTTGACCAAATTGACTTTGCCACAGGATAAAGATTTTGAATAAAAAGTTTTAAAGTATAATTCAGATGCCTCTCATCTCTCTTACCATGCTGTCCAATTTAGCTTAATGCTGATATCATATTAGGTATACTGTGCAGTTTGGTTTGTAAATCACATCTTATGTTACCAAGCTAATTTGGTTAATATAAAGTTATCTTAAAACAGTCACTTCTTAAAGGAAACAGAGTGCTCTATAGCATATGCTAGTAGAGCAGTATTAAAAAGCGACATTTTTATGACCCGCAATAATCGAATCAATTTAGAAACTCTCTGATGATGGGTCGAAACAACCTAGAAACTTTAAAGTTAGAGTTTTTAATCTATTTATAAGTTATTTAAATGAAAGTTAGATAACTAGTTTTTAAAGTTAGTTATAGTAGTTTGTTTAAAGTCAGTTTTCCTTGGGGTCTTTTTTATGTTGTTATTTGTTTGACATTAATACCAGTAATTTTATTTTTTGCAATTTATTTTAGCTTTCTTATGTTCATTTATATAAAATAAGCACTATGATTTTTGTAGCTTAATGCTTTTCAACAAACAAAATTAATGTATTATTGTGGCTTCAGTATAATTTCGGTTGGTTAATCTTTTGTGTTGGCTTGCTTTTGTGTAGTTGGGGAAGGGGAGGTAGGTTACTCAGTTTACAATCTAATATCCTAACTGTTCTCATTTTATGTTACTTTGTAGTTGGCAATGAAAGCTGTGCCTTATTACAAGGATTTTATAAAAGCCCTTGGTAAGGGGAAGGCAGAGGAACCGGCGGTCTTGGAGGAAATGAAGGAATTTGTTAATGAACTTGCAGTAACTCTTGATAACATAAATGATTTCTATCAAAAGACTGGTCAAGAGGTTGATAAGAAAGTTTGACTTCTACTTTGAATGTCTAGGAGTTTTAATTGTGTTTCAGTTGTTAATAGAAGTTAAATACTGGGATAGTTTCGGTAGGATTTCAAGATCATATGGATCTATATAGAAATAACTAAGCTGTTAACACAGTGAAAAGGGAAATTTGAGGTGAAAGGGTGTCTTTAATAGTATAGCCAAAGTTTTAAAGGAATTTACTGGCTCAAACTAAAAATTTTAAAAAAACTTCTGGTTCAAAGCCCCTCTATAAATTGATTACCCCGAATGGGAGGTAGCTTGGCTTAAGAACTAACCAGCAACCAATTAGTGTTAGAATTGACTAAGGTTTTTATGATGCAAGTGGATTTCTGTACTTTAATAGTGCATGTTGTGCAATCTGTGCAAGCAAAGCGCACTAGTGTATCCGGACATGAAACATGCAGTTACAACAATGTTGAGACAACCTGATAGTACTCTACAAAGAAAACTGCCATATTTACCTAATGTAGCTGCTAAAATACCAAGTACAAAATTCTGCAAACTGTGTAAGTGTGTTAACTCCTCGTTTGTCCATCTCCTTGCTTTGAGGTTGGAACCGCTCCAACACACGGCTGTTAAGTAAATTATTTAAGGTTGCCGTTCACGTTGAAATGCCTAGATCAAAACTTCGAAATTGAGATTTTCGCAATATAAATATACATTGAATGAAGTTCTAGTTAAAAAAAATGTTTTTCAATACGTCTAATAGTTTGCGAGATACGGCGAGCGAAAGTTTTTACCAGAAGCAAAATTGTATGACGTGCGGTGTACTTTAGGAGTGAATTTCTCGAGCATGTTTTGGCTACTAAAACTACCAAAGTTCAAAGGATCAATGCTCCCTCAATTTTTAATCTCCTGCCGTCAAGTTTGAAAAGTTGATAAAGTAATGGCTGAAGACGAAAACCGTCCTGACGACTTTTGAAATTCCGCTCCAATTATCTTTTATGACTCAGACAGTGCAGTTTTCGGTATGCTACACATGGGAAATTTCCTTCAAATGCCTTCAGAAAATTAAAAACGTTTTCAATCAAAAATCGCCAGGACGGTATTAGAGCGCAAATGGAACTAAAACTGAAAAACAAAATACAAATGGCGTAAATTAAAGCTGACAGCCACATTGACATCTAGAAGTTAAAGGGTTAGTGTGAATTGTGAAGCTAAATCTCCACCATCTTGATATAAGTTTCATAAAGTTTCCATTGATGTAAAGGTTTGTGGGTAACCAATGCGTATAAACGAAGTTTACGAAAAACTGAAAACACCACTCAAGGTGAACGGAAACCTTAATACCACACCTACATGCATTCCTGTTGATCGTTTGATGATTAGTTTTTCTTTTTTTCCTATAACTAAATAATAACTTGTGCGAAATTGAACGTAAACTGTTAATCATCCCAGATATTTTTATATACATGTACTTGGAAAATTTTGTAGCACTGTTGGGTCTTGGGAAAGTTTTCGGGAAACTATCGGAAGTGAAATCTTCGGAAAGTGTTCAAAAATGTTCCGAAAGAAGTTTTCTTAAAATCTCCGTAACTCTTCGGAAATCACTGGGAGTATTCGTAATTTTAAGTTGTTATTTTCAGTAGCTATGATATTATCATATGATATTTCATAGCTACTGAAAATAACAACTTAAATTACGATTTTTAAGTTGTTTTGTTTTGCTTTTTTATTGTATTAAGCGCACTGTAGCACACTGAATTAAGCAATAAACTTGTATTTATTTCTAGTTTTTCATACTTCGAACATATCAATAAAATCGGTAACACTGATAAAACCATTACCTTAGATTGAAAAAATCGATAAATATCGATTACTCACAACATTTTTCTTTACCGGTTTTGATCTACTCCCGATAAAATCAACAGATTTTTATCGATTTTACCGAATATTATCGATTATTGAGTTTTTCGATTCGTCAAGCCGGGTAAAATTAGGACTATCGCGGAAAGGAGATACCGACCGTCAGTTGCTGTTTTCTAATAAATCCACTAACAGATCCAAAGACCGATATACACAGTGTGTTTTTAGAAAAGAGGTCACAATAATCAGTATAACCCTAGTTCGATCGGCTGCCATTCTTCACCATTTAAATCCCGGCGGATTCAAATGCCGGTGCATGCAAGTTTAAATATGACGGAGTTTGCCCGGTAATATTTGTTTCCATAGTATTACTAGCCGAAAATATCAGCTGTAGCGCCCGCTGTACACTGCGCTGAGTTTGAGGGTCGACCAGCAGCTGCTTGAAGCGGCTCTATGATTCGCTAACCGAACAATAACAACAATAATAACCACCACCTTAAAACAATACACAACCAAACAAGTACAAAAGAGCTGCTTTGTTGAACGATCACAATGAGAGACAATAGAGCTACGTTATTACCGGAGTTTGAGAGTGATCAACACTACTATGACTCATTCCAAAGATATACTCGTTCTCAAGACCACGCACCCGCGCTTGGAAGTCACCAGAGTCTCGTGATAAGCTTAAAAAATTTCCATGCCTAAACAACCCTTGTTGGCTCGGCTCCGATAAATTAAATACCTGCCCCTGAGTTTCCTTAAATTTTCCGACAACTTCCGAAAGGACTGACTCCCAAGCGCGGATAGCCCTGAGTACGAGGTCGATCACAGGCAGCCCAAGTTTATAAGGCGATACTTGCAAAATGTGTTCGATTTTATAAGACTTTGTATCAATTGGACCGAGATTTACCCATTTATCAAAAATCCTAGAGTACTGCTAATATTGTGGAAATAAAGTTCACCTATCTTCAGTTCGCCTTGTACTTGTGTGTTATTGTTCACGTTCTTCGTGGCGATAAGAGAGATCTCTAGCTCTGCTAGCAGGGTAATCAAACACATTTTGCAAGTATCGCCATATAAGCTTGGGCTGCCTGTGGTCCGTTCACGTGGTGTGGTTCAGACTCGGAGACTGTTCACTATTTTATACAAAAGGTAGGTATTTTGAATGTATTTGTCATTAGCTGCCTACGGCGGCCCACAAGTGCAAAACCTAGAGCACAGACATGAGACGAGCGAACACCAACGGCAACGAAACCGGTCAGTACAGTATGGTAATGATAAAATGTCGACTGCAGACCGGGTATAATGCGGGCATCAGCGGCCATCCCGAGGGGGCGACCCCCGGGCACCCAGGGGCATTTGTCACAGCTGCCGCGACAA